>MCJB01049208.1:46531-67120 GCA_002018475.1 Nicotiana obtusifolia
ATATATATATATATATATATATATATATATATATATATATATATATATATATATATATATCCTACTACAGTTTCGTAGCTTTCATTTTTTCACTTTTTCTTTATGATTGTGAAGATATCGAAATGCCTTAGCATGTAATATTACCTTAGAATGAAAGCGGAAAAACTAATAACTGAAAACAATGATATATTACCTTAGAATGCGTGTTACCATGTCTTTTATGATTATCAGACCCCCTTTATATAGTAGAGGAGTCCTACTTTAGGAACAATTCTCTAAAAGGTAAAAAATCTTTTGATTTACTGATTGCCAGTTCTTTATTGGTACGTGCCAAGATTCCCACCGTAATATCCGGCCGGTCATGGATATTTCGATCTTCCGTTGGCTATGATGACAATGATTTTCAAAGTCATTTGAGGTTAGGACCGATTCCAAGATCATGGCCTCGTTATTCTCGAAGGCATGCGTCCTGTCTCCGGGTTCTAGCCCGGTGGGACTTGCGGTTTATCTTCAGTATTTTATTGTCATGTCTCGAGCCTGACTTACTATGTCGAAGGCTAGGATGCATCACGAGGTCAATTTCGACCGTATACAGATTACATGTTTCATCGACCGTTTGATGTATATGAAGAATTTAAGTCAGTATACCTTTCATGGAAGCAAGGCATGGCGTTGTCACGTAAAAAAGTAAAAGCTTACAAGGTTTACTCAAAAAGTTAGCCTGTGGAACTCAGAAGTGGGGAGCTAGCAATAACGAGGAAAAGGATTTGTTATCAAATATGACTAAGTTGGAAATATCAAGGCATAGGGACACTATGTCTGGTGTGTTTATCCTCAAAATCGGACAACAATTAAATTTGTAAGTGGTTTAAAGGATACGCGGATTTATTTGACACAAAGCAGTAAATAAAGATAAATTAAATAACTAAGGATGAAGTAAGCTCAAACATACGAGGAAGACGATTTAAGCCTTAGCGAAATATTTGCCCTAGATTTAGGCTCGTAACAACAGGCGCTGACGAACGAAAGCAGAAGAACTGATAACAGAAAAAATATTTGATATATTGCTTTGGAATGCATGTCACCATGTCCTCTATGAATTATCAGACCTCCTTTATGTAGTAGATGAGTCCTACTTTAGGTACAATTCTATAAAAGGTAAAAAATCTTTTGATTTACAGATTGCCGGTTCTTTTTTGGTGTGTGCCAAGATTCCCTCCGTAATATTTGATCGGTCACAGATATTTGGGTCTTCTGTTGGCAATGGTGACAATGTTTCTTCGAATTCGATTGAGGCTAGGACCGATTCTGGGATCATGGCCTCAATATTCTCAAAGGCGGGCGCCCTGTCTCCAGGTTCTAGCCCTGTAGGACTTGAGGTCAATCTTCATTCCTTTATTCTCATGTATCGAGCCTGGCATACTAGGTCAGAGGCTAGGATGCACCACAAGCTCGATTTCAATCGTATACAGATAGTCCCCTCGTTTTTCGGAGAGTAGACGAGGAGAAACGACATGAGCTGCCGATTCTTACTTCGATATGTCGCGGCAGAAATGACAAAAACGTCTCGCCAGTCAAGTCTTGATGGCATTAAATGCATGTCAACCGCTGGTCGGCCATTCTTGGATATGAACCGTCACTGAATTACTATAAATACCTCTTCACTTGTTCATTTTAACTTTACATCCAAACCTTCTACTCTCATACCCTTAAGATTTCAATACTTTCTAGCACTTTCACTCCGGTTATCTAAGATCCTTTGCAAGAACTCTTGTTTATCTTCATCTCAAGACAAAAAGTACAATCCTTCAACTTCCTTAATTTCTCCATTTTTCCTCCAAGTTTTGAAGAAATGGCAAATACTTCCAAAACCATTCTCCAGAAAGAAACCCCTTCTACTTCGTAGCCTGCTACTGAGGCCAAGGAGACTGTTTCGCGTACTGCCGTCGATGAACCAGTACCGAAACCTCCTTTGAAAATGTTCATCTCCGGAGGATGCTTGATCGACACTGATTTCAAGGTTGAAAAACCTTCCTCCGTACAAGCCCGATGTGAGGAGTTCTCTAGATATATCTGCTCGATCACTGAAGAATTCCTCCCTATGTCTAAAAAGACTGCAACTGGGCCGATAAGGGTATAGTGATCCCTGACCCCGATGAAGCCACTACCACCCATGTCGGGGGATACTAAAGTGTTTACGCTTACCCCTTTATATTGGGTCCAATGGATCCGGTCATTGTAGATTTCTGTAAGAGGTACGAGGTATGTCTCGGTCAGGTTCATCCTTCGTTCTGGAGGATCGTGATCCTCCTCCGGTTCTTCGTGAGCAGAATCGATGGGGCGGGGGGTGGGGGGCTTGTGTAGTCCCTGAATCTTTCGGGGGGGAGGGGGGCTGATAAAGCTCGTGCGCCGGGCGAACAAAGCCCCATTCTCGAGTATTGATGAAGAACCTGATCCCATGTCATTCCTCGAGAAGTGGAATACATCACGTAAGTACAATTTTATTTTCGAAAGTCGATTTTATTCTTATTTCCTTCTTTCTTAACGGTGTTTTTTGGTGGTGCAGCCATCACTCAGGTCCCAAATGTTGTCCCTTAACTCATAGAGTGGGTTGAGGGTATCGTATCGTAGATGCCCTACTATGAGCGCTCATGGCTCAAGCTCTCGAAGGGCCGTTAGGAGGCCCATTCCTATGGTGAGACTCCTTTCCTGAGTAGGCAACATTTGGATTCCTCTTTTATCATTAAGTCCTCACTCCTTTTACTTCTTTTTGCAGGTTTATCCAAGGATGTTGAACTGAGGCCTCCTGCCGGTAGCGATGACTTACATTCTGATTCCCCTACTCCGAGACAAGTTGAAGAGAAGAAAAGAAAGAGGGCTCCGAGTTCCCCAAGCTCGGAGAAAAAGAAAACAAGAAGAAGCCTAGTGCGCAAGCCAAAAGACAACACCAGTGCCCGACCACCACCTTTAGATTCGCTCTACCGGCTGAGAGACAAATCCGAAGAAGAAGAAGCAGAAGAAGAAGCCTTTGTCCTGATGGCCCGCGTGCAGTCGTAGCTCGAAGGGCAATGGGCCTCAAAACCAGAGAACCTCGAGACTGACCTGCCTCAAGCTAAGGAGGTCGATGAGGAGGCTGGGGCCGAGGCTTCCAGTGCCTCGAAGGAAGTACTCGGTGTGATAGACATCACCGAATCACCCTTGTTTACTTTTTCCATGTATAACAAGGCCCAAACGATGAAAGAGCGTCCCAACAAGGGGGCCCGTGGAGCGGAAGACCCCTTCGACCAAAAAAAGTACAAAAACAAGGTAAAAACTACGAGGCATTTAAACGACTTGATCTCCACCGGAGCTTGCCTCATCGTCGGGATCGTCGGAATCTTCTCCGTCCTCGGATCCGCTTGATCCCTCGGAGTCTTCTTCATCCTCAGGAGACGCTAACTTCTTGGCCTCAGCCTCGAACCCCTTAGCGGCCGCGATCTCGGCTAACACATCAAAACCTCGAGCATGAATCTCCTCGAGGGCTTTCCTTTGGGACTGCCACTTCGTGTATTCGACCGTGTCCTTTATGCGGTCCTGGGCTGCCTCGGCGTCGGCTTTATACTGCCCCACCATCTCGTCGGCATCGGTTTTATTCAATTCAATCATCGACTTAGCCACTTTGAGCTCATTGGCAAGGGTTTCTCGATCGAAGACGGCCGAGCGTAGCTGAGACTTGAGCTCCTCAATATTTTGGGCCTGCACCTTGGCCTTTTCCTTTGTCGCCCGAAGATGGACCTTTGCCGAGGTCAACTGCACCTAGGCATTCTCCTTTTTCGAGGCTAGGCGATCCATCCTGCCTCTCCATTCTTCAGCCTCGACCTTGACTACATCCATCTCGGATTGGAGTTGGTCGATCCGATCGATCTTCTGTTGGACCTGGGGTTTCCAACCGTTAGTCACCGTGTCTAGCTCATTGTCACTAACTTCAAATATTTTTATCTGTTCAACCAGGTCTGTGTGTTCCTTCCGAGCCACCTCCAACTCTGTTGGAAGGCTCTTAGCCTCTCCTTCACGGTGCTCGCTGAGGAGTTTGTAGGTGTCTCTCTTCTCAGTGAGCCCTCGGACTTCGGCTTCAATCTGGTTCAGCTCATCCCGATACCGAAGGAAAGTTTCATGATGAAGCACCGAGGCCTACAAATATAAAGAAAAATGTTAGTATTATCTATGGATTAGTTTGAGTATAAAAGGAGAAATTGAAGTCATCAAGAGATATCTGAAGTTACCCGGTTCAGCGCCTGTTGTGCTTTGTTGAACAGGCAGGTCGCATCTACCTCGTTCATCTTGGCTTGGTCTTCCTTGGTCACCAGGCACTGAAGGTAACTGGCCACCTCTACAGGGGCGGAAAGGACCCGGCATCCTCCGGAACAGAGATAGTGATGGATCGCTTCCAGTGAGGATCCACACTCAGAGCTGGGAACCGGTTGATCAATTTCGGGCTCGAGGAAGACCCGCTTGCTCCCGAAGATGGACTCTTCTTCGTTACCTCTAAGTCACACAATTCGGTGACGTCCTCCGTGGCGGTGGAATCCACGCCATCAAAAAAGCTGCGGAAGGGGTCGTCCGCTCCACCGGTTCCCTCATAGGGAGGCCCCTTGCCCCTCGAGCTGCGACGACACGCGGGCCATCAGGACAAAGGCTTCTTCTTCTTCTTCTTCTTCTTCTTCTTCATCTTCTTCTTCTTCTTCTTCTTCTTCTTCTTCAGATTCGTCTCTCAGCCGGTAGAGCGAATCTGGAGGTGGTGCTCGGGCACTGGAGCTGTCTTTTGGCTTACGCACCAGGCTTCTTCTTGTTTTCTTTTTCTCTGATCTCGGGGAACACGGAGCCCTCTTTCTTTTCTTCTCTTCGACCTATCTCGGAGTAGGGAACTCGATAGGTAAGTCCTCGCTACCGGCTGGAGGCCTCAGTTCGACATCCTTGGATAAACCTGCAAAAAGAAGTAAAGAGAGTGAGGACTTAATGATAAAAGAGGAATTCAAATATTACCTACTCAGGAAAGGAGTCTCACCATGGAAACGGGCCTCTCAACAGCCCTTCGAGAGCTTGCACCATGAGCGCTCGGAGTAGGGCATCTGTGATACGATACCCTCAACCCACTCGTTGAGTCGAGGGACAACATTCGGGACCCGAGCGATGGCTGCACCACCACAAAACACCGATAAGAAAGAAGGAAATAAGTATAAAATCGACTTTCGAAAATAAAATTGTACTTACGTGATGTATTCCACTTTTTGGGGAATGGCATGCGCTTAGCTGAGATCAGGTCCGAAGTCCTCACTTGGACAAAACGGCCTTGCCAGCCCCGATCCCGGTCTTCATCAATACTCGAGAACGGGGCTTTGCTGGCCCAGCGGACGAGCATTATCAGTCCCCCGGAAGATTCGGGGATTGCACAAGCGTAGAAGATGGTCAACGGTGAACGAGCACCCAACAGTTCTCAACTCTTTGGACCAACCATATCCACGTCAACTAAAAAACAATCATACATGTCTAAAAAGATTATTATTCTTTTTTAATTAACTAGTTTTAGTGTATGCGTGTTGCACGTATATCCCTTATTAATCAGAACAAACTCATGAAATAACATAAATATTCAAAAGATGTATTTGTGTTATAAAATAAAAACTCGTAAAATAATTATAAATTAAAAATGATAAATATTAATCATATTTAGGAGTTTGGATCAATTCCAATGGTTCTCTCTTCTATTTTCACAATCTTGATTCGATTCTGAAGCCAAAGAAATTGATGGCTCGCAGTCTTGCTTAACGAGGACAATGAACGTTGATTTGAATAACTCATACAAGAAGCTAAAATAATTCATGTAAGTAATGGAATTCTACTTTGGTGGTTAAATTTACAATACGTTTATTTCTGTAGTCAATTAAATCTAATTAGGTTACTTTGATAGTTTCCTAGCTAGCTATTTCATGATGTAAGTTAGGTATACAAATTTATATTCTCACAGCGCAATCAGTCCATGTAGCCATATACTTCGTGGTCCCTAAAATAATATTAATATTTATAATATATTCTAACTTCGGACAAATATTTGCAAATATGTACGTAGTAAATATTTAATTTAATTTTTGTTCGTATGATCAAATATGCTTGAATATTCTTAGTTTATTAATTTACATGATGGATTCGTGCGGTTGCTGGACACATTCTTGGTGATTTATGTACTAATTATATCTAAGTTCAAATAACTTGAAGCTCATATATTACGCGAGAAAAAATATATATAGAAAAACATTACTTCCTCCAAACATGAATTTGAAGATCTGCAAACATATGGTTGCTAGCGTATTCGTACTAATTATTCTTACATATGTTGTGTAAAATGATGATTACACAACATATGTAAATAGTGAGGGAAACTTACAGGTGCAATTAAATGTTGCATTCACACTCCCAATTCAAAATACTTTATTAGGAAACGTATTATGAAATGAATTAGAATGATGTTATAAATTTTAAGTAAAGAAAGAGGTTATATAGTGCAATATTTTATTAATTTGTAATGTCTTAAATTTTATGATTTGTGAAACAATTTAAATAAGGAAAGATTTATATTAGCTTTAATTATTCAGATTTATAGGTATTCAGAGGAAAGTGCGTTCCTATTAGTTTTACATGATATGGTTCATATATTTATTTTAAACTTATTTCTGTATAAAATGAGTTTAAGAAAGATTATCTATATTATATTAAAAACAGAAAGCCTTTAACTTAAAAGTTAAATTACAAAAATGGCCTTCTAATTAATCTAAGTTTCCTAATTAGTAACTATTTAAAATAATCTAAATATATTATATAAAAATGATTAAAAAAACAATTGTAACTTTGCACATCAAAATGATAAATCAAAGAGAATGTGACAATAAAAATGGGTTCTACTTTCTTAATTTTACTTATTTTAATTTGTATATTTATTATCTTTTGTGATTTTTGTAATATTTACTTTTATAAAAAAATTTGCACTTTTATTTTATCGAAGGCATTTGATTTGTGTCCTTTCTCATTATTTGCTGTTATTTTTTTCTCTTAATGGTAGACGCCATTTGAGGGCCACAAAATCAATACTACTTTGATGTACTGAATTAATCGCGCCTTTCTTCGTATTTGATGATTGAAAGAAATACTAGTCCAACAAACGGAAGTACAATGTAAACGATAAGAAAGTAAAGAATGGAAGTCGTAACCCACAAAACCAAAGAACCGAACCATGGCAGAGAACTATTCTTCTGTTTTACAAGACACTAAACACCACCATCTATATCTAGTGGCACTTGTAACTATTTCCTAATAAATTTGTTGAGGTTTATGATCACAAATATTTAATTGAACTTTGATTCTCTAGATGATATCCAATCGTTTTGATCTCGACAAACAAGTGACATTATGAAAATATATTTTTATTCACATTAACTTGTATTTTGTTATTTCATGTATAATTATTTACTAAAATTTTTATGTTAATAATATTGATATTACTTTATAAAATCTTCAAGCTCTTGACTTGGTATGTTCATATAACTTTACAAAATTTTATACTTCTTGACTTGACATACACATGCAACGTACGTGACGAGAAAGCTCTTAATTAAAAATTTAAATTATTAAAATATCCTTCTTGTTAACTTAAATATCCTAATTATTAAAAATAAATAAATAAAACTATCAAATTTGTTTGAAGGGGTGTAATTTTTATTTGAAGGGGTGTCTTTCAGATTAGTTACTATATTAAAGTTAGTGTCACTGCTTACTTCTCTTTGCAATCAATCACTTTCAATATTATCATGAGACGAAGAATAAAAGGTACAAATCGTACAAGTTTCTTATCTATGTTTAATTAAGTTTCTTATATTTTTGTGTTTGTAGTTCAGAAATGTTATCTCAAGAATAAAGTCCGAAATTCATGCTTTCTTGGAATTCCACAATTGGTGGGTTCCATTTGATTGATACGACTACTCATGATAATATATTGAAGATGAGGTATAGAGATAAACGAGTGTATAAAACTGTTCGACAGACTCTTTGCTTAATATGTTTTTTATATTTTCCTCAAAATTTCTTATGCCAAATTACTTTTTCATATTAACAAACTAGATACTATATTCTCCAATTTTGCCTATGATGATGGAGCCGTAGAATTATGACTTGCATTTATGAGAAGTAGGAGGCATTTACCATTTATTACATGGAAGAAAATCTATTACTTCATCCGAAAGATTTGGGGCTATTTATTGCACTCATTGCTAAGTAACGTATTTTCGCAATACTTATTGTACATTTTTTCTCATTTAGTATGATAGAATATCAAATATGTTTACTAATTTTGGCTTCTTAATTTCTTGAAAAAGTAGTAGCATGCTTACAGTTTATATAAGATTGTTTTTAATTTTTTAAATAATTGCGTACGAATAAATTACAATCAATCAGTAAAGTTACGTCAATGTTCCTTGATAATGTAAAGAAATAATTGAAAAAATATTGCAAAAGTGCATGTGAAAAATTAAATTTTAACCTTTTGGAGAGAGTGTTATATCATTCACATCAAACAATAGAAAAAAAAATTTTATTGAACAATTTATCGAATAAAAATCATTTAGATGCTTAAAAGGGAATAAGTACTGCGTATCTTGTGGCATAAGAGCCATAGGAAGGAGAAAGACAACAAATAAATTTGAGGAGTGAATAGATATTTTTTTACATAAGACATAACTAATATAAATAGGTGTGTGCTTTCACTATTTTTTTTTTTTTTGTATTTGAGTTCGAATATTTATTATCGTATAAATTTAGATTCTTGGACAATAAAGTTCGAAGCCAATTTCATATTTAGAAGAATGATTTAACTTTATTAATTCATGCACCTTTCAACTTTCAAAAGATGAATGGGTACTCCTAACAGTTTGATAAATTAACAATTTGGGTATGTGCGATATATCTTAGTATTTCCAACACATATTTCTTAATAGATGTATATTACGAGAATAATAATCATCTTGACGATATCCAATCAATCTTGATCTCAACAATCGATAATTCACTTTCATCATTCATTAAATCTGTACTTATTCTTCATCTATAATTATTTACTCAAAATTTCCATTTCAACAATATATTAATTTTATTTTACAAATCGCATACTATATGACTGGGTAACACGTGCAACGCACGTGAAAAAAAACTAATATAAATTAATAAAAGACAGAAGCTTGAAAATAGAGCTCTCGTAATGATTGAGTTTGAAAACTTAGAAACGTGTAAGGATCAAATTAAAGGAAAATAGCTTTAAATAGGAAAAGGATTTATATAAGGTAACCTTTTAATTAATTTTAAAATCCTAAACAAGATTTCCTACATAATTTTAATAAGGTATACAAAACAAATTTTTAGTTGATTTTAAATCCTAAATATTAGGAAAATGAATAAATAATTATTTTGTCCAGTGTTAAAGAAGATTTTTAAAGGGTAAAAAAGGAGATTTCATTAAGGGGCTTCGTGCTTTTAATATAGTATAGATACATATGATTTTTATGCGCAAAGTGTTATTAGTTACAACCACGTGTGTGATCAAAATAAAAATAATGCACTAAATGTTGAAAGAGATAATGCTATGGAGGCCTTCACAGGATATGTTAGGGCCCAAACAAATGCTACTGTTAGGGCATTGGTGGTACTTTGACAAAAAAGATGCAAGAAAACGATAGAAAGAATATAGTTTGGATACCAACAATATTAACTAATTCTCGTCCTTATTATTATGTGGATAACGAGGCCCCTCAAAAGTTGAAGTCAAATTACTTCATGAGCTTACGTTTAACTACCTCCCTTTGAGGTATGATAACTCATTCATTATAGAGCCATATAGTCCGCATCAGTTTGATCGTCAATTTAGATTTTACCAGAACGTCCCCGATTTTTTTTGGAGAATGATATCCGTAATGCCTCTAGATGAAGGACTCAAATTTTGAAGGATTTGCACACTGTATCGGTCTATGTCACATGCGGCTTTTCCTCCAATGGGAGATCCTGTGGAGAAGCTTCTTGCCACCAATTATATCTCTTGGTGGGAGAAAGCGCATGGAAAGTTTCTTGAGGATAATCTACAAGCTCCGAGAAAATCATCCATCTATATTGAGTTGGCTCTTTAAGCCATACCTCTTGCGTGAGGTGAACTAGAAGATGATCCATTACATCGAAAAAACTAAAGGATAAATATTCTCTAGCTTGTTTAAGGTTAAGCGACGCATGACCAGCACCCGGCACACTACTCGACCGAGCGAAGCAAACCATAAAATGCACCCAAACCATATATGCATGAAAACTAATTTAACTGCGCAAGCTCTTTGAAAATCATATACATTTTCAAGTTAAATGATAAAATATTTTTCCATTTCAAAATCACACATGACGCCTTTCATGATAATAAGAGGATCAAATACAACAAATATCTTTTTGCATATGTCGTGTATCATCCCGTTATTACAACTAATCACAACTATCTATGGAGTCTCTATACCAAGAATAGAACTCAATATTTAGGTCAATGCTCGACTAACATAAAATAAAAAACGACAACATAATAGCTACCACGAAAAAGGAGTTGTGCCTCACTATATACTTTGGGAACAGAGTCATCCTAGTCATGTCAACATGCCACGGATCATACTCCTCATCCTGAAACATGTAAAGTAAGCGGAGCTTTGAAGAGGGGCCCCTGAGGGCTGAGTACACCACCACGATACTCAATAAGTATCACTGACTCTCTCTAACTCAAGTTCCTGGGTCAAGATTTTATAAAAACTAAACCACCAATATATATAAAGTGATAAACAATTTTATAAATGCTCTTTATCATTTCAAATGAAAAGACAAGCGAAGTATAAACCATGATATAAATTCTTATAACATTTATATCAATCTAGATTTTTAATAAAATCATACAAAACCATTTCAACTTCATTAGGTCATCGAAATCACTTTCGGTTCTTTAGGCCTAAACATAAGAAAATCTTCTTTATCTTTTACCAAGAGTACTGTACCGTCACCGACATAATAAATAACTACTAGGTGATCGACGAAGCAACAAGCATTTGACCCTTCTTGTCTGGTTGCTTCCCGTAGTGTCGTATGAGTCGACTTAACTTCATTACTTTAAGTAATGATTATTTGCCCTCTCAATAGGGGATTTTATCCCACAAACCTCGGCTTAACCTTAGAATGTGTCCCTACACTGGCACATGTAGTTTCATGATAACGAACTTAAGCTAATCTCGATGGTCTCCATTAGTAACTTCTAAAATATTTGAATATCAAAAATAGATTCATAACCTAATAGCCTCAAAGGATCTATTTTTATCAAATCATGATTTTTATAGCCAATCCAAACCAGTTGAACAAAATCAAATGAATAACCTTTTTCACGTTAGTGCCTTTAGCAATTTAACATCAATCTTTTAAAGATACAACAAGTGCTACTCCATTGTTAAAATTTTAAAACACATACTTTTTTCTCATGAAAACATACGAATAGTTTATACTCTTATTAACACGTAAGTTTTAATAAAATTTATAACGTTTTCCTTAAGTGTCACCTTGCAAACAAGTTTTGAAAAATAAGATGTTTATATAAAATCACATGACACTTGAAAATCAACAAACTTAAAAACACATGGTGACATCCTTCCCACTTATCCCCACAAGTACCGATGCACATATATAAGTAATATCACGTATTAACTCAAAACATGCTTTTAGAGAGAATCCTTCAAGAAGAGTAAGTCATAATCAACTTACCTCAACCTTCAAGCTCCAAATAATACTACACCGCTCCAATTGATTAAAATTCTCAAATATCGCCAACAATTCAATATCTACCATTAGATATCCCAACTACATTAAAACAAATACGAAAAGATTCATAAATATCTTTCTAGGCTTCACAATTCGGCAACAAGCCTTCAGCCATTCTAAATTATCCAATAGCTCCACCAGTTAGCGTATTCAATTCCATTCTTATCATTAGATATTCATTTGGAGTCATTAATAATACGATATTATTTATTCAACATCATCAAGTCACTATTCATTATCTTCTCCAATAAAATTCTAGGTTCAAGAACACCAAATTCATGAACTAGTGTTACTTCTTAGCCAAATGGTGATTCCCCCTTCAATGCTTCCATCAATTAGGTTATCAAGTCTATTGACATCATTAATAACTCAAAATAATTTTATTTATATCAACCCACCACTATTTACCTTCTTCTTCATTCAAAATATTATTTTCAAGACCCACTCTTAGGGTTTATATAATACTCCATTATAATTTTAAATAAACTTCATAAACATGCTACCCATACTTCAATATATCATATCTGTGAAGCTTAAGCGAATAGATTACCTCTAGGTGGAAGAATCTCACTTTTTCTCTTTTTGGTATTCTTGAAGATTCAATACATTTCCTATGGATTTTGATCCATGAATGATGTTAAAACTAACATGAAATGGTGTTATGTAGCCACAAATGCATCTTAAACACTTACCTTGAAGTGTGCTGATGAGAGATGTGCTCCTCCTTCTCTCTAGATTCAAGACCTAACTCTAAAATTTCATCTCGTTCTCTCTCCCTAAAATAGCCACTTTTATAATTTGATGGCATGCGTAGATACACGCACCTCCAGCGTAGCTACGCTCCATTCCTCTTCAGCTCCCCTTCATTTGACTACCTTGCTAAAATCAGCTTCGCCAAAAGCAGCGTAACTACGCATAGTTCGCGTAGCTACGTGTCTGCTATGATACCCTTTAGTTAAAAGATCATAACATCTTGTAGGAATATCCAAATGAAAACTGGTTTGAAGCATTGAAAACTAGACTCATCGGTTTTTAATTTGTTAGGTCGTACACCATATAAATCTTCATATATTGGGAGTTATGCTTGTTTAAATTTAGGTCTTGTGCAAATCCATTTGAAACTTTAGCCCATCGTATAGTTTCCAACTTGACTTAGCCATAGGGCTCTTCTTAGACCATAAACCATTATTAATATACCTTGTACACTTAACCATCATGAATTGATATCCTTCATATCATTAATCCTTGTTCACATCCAAATTAATATAATTAGCACACATTAATCCTCTTAGTAGCCGTAAAACACTTCAAAAATTTTCAGATTGTTACATACTCTCCATGAAAGCTAGGTTGTCCTTCCTCAATATGTTAGAAAACAGATCCTTAACTAGAAACTCGTCTCTATGATAAGTTTCCATATCTATTAGGGAAGACATTCAATGTAATAGGCATCAAAGTTTTCATGAAAATGTGATAATTGTAGCTTTTCATAGACGTCAACTTTTCTTCTTTCATGTTATGACACCTGGATAAGCTTGAAATATACCCATCATGCATCCTTAAATTGTTAAATCAATCATAAATCTATCTTCTCTCATCCAAAATGAATGTGTAACTGGGCTTGGGTTGAATTTTGTTGTTAAAGTATGGCGGGTACAACTCACTTTGCCTATAATATTCCTTTAAGTTCATCATTGCTTTCAAGTTATCTTTGTCTTGTTATTGATATACATCACAGTTTTAAATAAGTTGTCAAAAATATTTTTCTCGATATACATGAGATCTAGATTATGCGGAAGAAGATCATGCTTCAAATAAAGTAACACCTCGAATATGCTCTGTTTAGTCCAATTATGTGCAACACCATAAACAGGTTTCTTAAATAGTAGAGACTCGGTTGCCTTAGGCAGATCCCCAACTCTATCCGAATTTCTTCTAGTAGCAAGGCTGGCGGTGGCCCCTCAAAATTAGTTCGATTCTTCATAAATGTATTACTATTTCTCCTAAACTCATGATTCATTGGCAAGAATCTATGCTAACATTCGAACCATGAGTGTTTACCTCTATGTTTCAAAGAGAATGCTTTTGTGTCTTTCATACTACAAGGGCAAGCTAACTTTCCAGAAGTCGACCATCCGGATAATATTCCACAAGCAGAAAAATTATTTGTAGTTTACATCAAAGCAGCACATAATCTAAATTTTTTTTCTAGTTAATATGTCATATGTTTCTACATCTTGATACCATAATAACTTTAACTCATCAACTAAACACTGCAAGTATACATTAATCAAACTTTTCGGATTGTATAGACCCGGATCAATACAAGTTAGGAACATATATGGACTTGTTATAACTCGGGTGGAAGATTACATTGCGTAGCAAACACTAGTCAGCATAAATATGGTGCAACAGAGATATAAAATGGAGTGAATCCATCTGCACATTATCCCAACCTAATATTTCTTGGTTCACTAGCAAAGTCCGGGAACACCATATCAAAATGCTTTCATGCTTCTCCATCTGACGGATAAAATCAAAAACCGAGTGGCTTTCTATAGTTGTAGTGCCATCTCATATAAGGAGCATAGCTTATTGATGCATACAACCTCTTTAACCTAGGTATAAAGGACAAACAATGCATCGCCTTCACTAAAACTTTCTTCTTGTATTGGTATTTGTGACTTTCTTATCACGAGGCTTGTTACAAAACTTGTAATTCTCTAAAGTTTCATCATCCTTATAAAATAATATACAACCTTCTCAATAATAACATTGTCTGATGAAAGCCCTAATTGGAAACCAATTTTTTTTGGTTAGACAATTTTACTCAAAATAAATTAATTAATTAGCCCAATGATAAATTTCATGCCTGCTTGAGAAATAAAACTATCTGATTTATACTTAGTAATTCAACTACATCAGACAAGTTAAAATATACTGAGCCTTTATACAACAAATGACTAGCTTCCTCTAACTGTTTATAGAAGCGTTAACCTCATCATTTGATTCGGATCGATCCTTTAAGAATATCCCAAAAGAATCTCTTATTATTTTATTGAATCCAAAATTTTTAATATTATTCTCCGCTATCAGATTATCCTCATCACTAAAAGTTTTAAAAATCAAAAAATTCTACACTAGCATGATTTTCTCCATGAACACTACACACAGAATAATTTTTCATAATTTCTTTTTTGTTAAAATGAACTTTAATATTATAGTAATGACCGACCGATCGTTTTGAGCGTTAGCATTTAATTTAGTGGTTTGAGGTCTTGGGTAGCTTCATATGGTGTATTACAACTTGTGTGCTTGAGCGGTATTGATTTTTGGGAAGTACGGGACTGATTCGAAGGAGTAATTCTCAATGTAGAAGCTTTAAATTGGAAGAGTTGACAAATATTTGGCTTGTGAGTAAATGACCTTGGATTCCTGTTTTGATGGTTCCAATAGGTTTGTATGGTAATTTTGGACTTAGGTGTCTGTCCGGATTCGTTTTGGAGGTTCCTAGGATGATTTGGCTCTTTTTTTTTCGAAGTTGGCAATTTGAAGGTTTTGAAATTTCATAAGTTTGTCCATGAGTTGACTTTGTGATTATTGGGTTTGGATTGTTATTGGAATATGTCCATTTTTTTCATTTGAAACTTCTATGCAATGTTTGGTTTTATTTCGAGTTGATTTGGTATGAATCTGAGCTTGGTTGTGAATATTTGAAGTTCTTGAGTTTGATGGTTGCATGATGATTTTTGGTGTTTAATTCTCAGTATTTATGTTATTTGTGGCATTTCGAGCCTTTGGATAAGTTTGGATTATATATATGAACTTGTTGGTATGATTGGACGGGGTCCTGAGACGCTCGGTTGAGTTTCATGGTAGTTTCATATCATTTTTAGCCCATTTTCAGCTGCTGAATTTTGGCTACAGGGGTATACATCTCGATCTTGGAGCTCTGGGACGCGATCACAGTGTAAAATGCAATATTGGACTTGTGAATGGCGTTCGCGGAAGGAAGCTTCGCGTTCGCAAAAAGAAAATTTTTACTGTCACATGGTTGATTTTGGGAGCTTGTATCTTGCAATATATAAGAAATTTGGACGTGATCCAAAAATAAAAATCGTATCTCTTGGTGTCTAATTTCTAGAAAGTTAAACTGTTTGTTATTTATAGCTTTGTACAGAAAGTTATGACCGTTGCACTAGAGGCTTTATTGAAAGAGTTGAGAGAGTATTTCACAGGATTGTTCATCGCGATCGCGGAGCTTCTTGGCCGCAATGGCAAAGGAAAAAGTTGTTCTGGACATTTTTGGAATCATGATTTCGAGGTTGGTGAACGCGATTGCAAATAAGGACAACTGGCAGGGCTTCAAACATCTAATTTTGAGATTTTGGGTTCATTTTCTTTATTTTTTGAGTTCTTGGAGCACAAGTAAGGCAATTTTGGAGGAGATAAACACCCAAATCATGAGGGTAAGCAATTTTATCTTTGTTTTGATTATATATTTTATTTCTTCATGGATTATTACACATAAATCAAGAATTTGAATGGAGAAATAGGGGGTTTTGACTTGATCTTATGATAATGTGTTTTGGGATTTTGAACATGAAAGAGGTTGGATTTGGAAACCAATTATATATCTGTACTCGTATTCGAATGGGTCATCCGAATTTGTAAGTTTTGTGGGGTTCCGGGGTGCGGGATCCCAATTTAGTTTTTGGTTGCCTTTGAGTATTTGATTAAAGATTTGACCTTTATTATTTGAATTTGATTCCTATGGCATTATTTGATACTTTTGAGTTGCTTTTATCTAGATTCGAGCCGTTCGGTAGTTGATTTGCGCGGGAAGGCGTTTTTAGAGTATGGATTGAACTTGTTTGAGGTATGTAAATATCTAAACTTGGTTTGAGGGTAATTATCTCTATGGACTATGATAATTGAGATATGTTAGGGTGATGCACGTGCTAGGTGACGGACGCGTGTGCGCACACTGGGTTACTCATGATCCGGGTAGACTTTAGGCTACTATGAGACTTGTTTTCTATCATGCCTCATTATATCCGCACTTTCTTTCTCTACTTGTATGACTACTTGAGTTGTTAATCATGCCAAGGATCATGTCTAGGCTATGTGCTTACCTGTTGAGACATGTTAGGGCCATTGTTGCTAGTTTGAGTTGTTTGCCTTGATTGTAGTCATTTTTTCAGTCATAGTTTTTTATCTGCATGCTATACCTTGGTCTCTGTACTATTTGTGTGTAATATCACATGTTTATGATGTCTTCTATATGTGAAACTGTTTGGGCTGAGTTATGAGACGTGAGTCATTGAGACTTGAGCTGTTGATGACTGATGTGGGCTATAGAGCCATATATTGATTTATATTTGGATCGGATTGTATGTCATAACAGATTAATATTTGGATTGGGTTGCACACCACAACATATTGATATTTGGACTGGTTTGCACGTCACAACAGTTATATTGATTGTTGGCTTATATTCGATTAGCGCTTTGGCAAGGATCTGCTCCTCTAGAATCTGGTATTTAAGTGAGCGCAGGCACATGGTCATGTATGTGATTTGGTGCATTGAATTTTTGCCAGGCACCCGTACAATGCTAAGTGTGGTTGTGTGTGTGATGGTGAGAGGCACATAGGCGAGGCACTGTGAGCATGTTGAGTGTGGTTGTGTGTGTGATAGTGAGGAGCACGTGTGAGGCACCGTGGGCGTGCTGACTGTGGGTATACCTGATGGTTTCACTATGGTGTAATTGACTTAGTATGTATATTTGACATATAGGCATGAGATATATTTTGCTCATGCTAGATGGTAAATGAAGTATCTTACCTGTTGTTGAAAGCTTGGAAATCATAGTTTCTGTGATAAACTCATGTGTTAGTGATTTCAGTGGTAAGATTGGGCTTTCACTGTTATACTTGGAAAGCATGTCTAATTTTTCGTAATTATGAACGAGTTTATCATGATATCTCTTGAGTTGTTTACTTTTACTGTCACCATTATATCATGTTTTGTTATTGATTATTGGTGTTGAACACTGACCTTCTCCCGAGCTCGTCACTGTTTTCAGTCCGAGGTTAGATTTGCTACTTATTGAGTATATGGGGTCGGTTCTGCACATACTACACTTCTACACCTTGCGTGCAGATTTGGAGCTAAGTTGTTGTGGATGATGGGATCTGGCATTGAAGATGTACTTGCCTTTCAGATATAGCTACCACTTGTCCTTGGCAGTTTTAGACTCGTACTCTATTTATGTATATTCAAACAAATATTGTATTTATTTTGTACCAGCTTTGTAAATTTTGAGTCTTTATGGCTCATGACATGTACTACCAACTTAAGGTGTTATATGAAAGTTCTGTTATTTCATTTATTGATATTTATAAATCTCCAGTAGAATTGTGTTATCTGTTTTCTGGTTTACCTAACGGGTGGAGTTAGTGTCATCACGACTAGGAGGATTTTGGGTCGTGACAATCTGATCTCAATAACTTAATACTCTTTCTTTTCACACTAGGGCACCTAATCGTCCATTCAATTAGAAAATCATAAAGTGTTTTCGCCTTAGCAATAAATCCAGCAATCCCTTCTATAAACTCACACTGCAACGTGGCACGGTTAGGAAGATTCTTATTATACATTCATCTATGATGTATAAGTTCCATCTACACAAAAAGATTAAATCCTTTAAAAGATTCCTATTCTAAACGTTTACATAGCATTATGCCAAATACTTTAATAAATAAGTTAATTTTTTAAAGAATCCAATTTCAAAGGTTCAATATCACGACCCAAAAATCCAACTAGTCATGATAGCACATAACCTAACCCGTTAGGTAAGCCAATTAACAGGTTTCCAATTCAAAATGAGATTTACTGAGAAAATCAATGATGAAATAACTGAACTTTTATGCAAATATCCCAAGGATTGGTAGTACAAATCATGAGCTTCTAAAACTTAGAGTTTACAAAGTTAGTATGAAATAAATACGTCATCTGTTCAAAATATATCATAAACAGATTTATATATCTAAAGCTACCAAGAACAAGAGCTAGCTATAACCGGAACGCAGGTACATCTCCAATTCCAGATCCCACCATACACAACAACATCAGCTCCAAAATATGCATGCAAGGTGTAGACGTGTAGTATGAGTATAACCGACTCCATGTATTCAATAAGTAACAAACCTAACCTTAGGTTGAAAGCAATGACGAGCTCGGAAAAATGGTCAGAGTCCAACACCAATAGCCGAAAACAACTCGTAACAATATAATGAAAGCAATACATGTAATAACTCAAAAGATCTCATGTTCTGCTCGTTCACAGTTGCAGAAGAATAGACATGCTTTTCAGGTATAATAGAAAAATCCAAATCTTTCACCGGAATTATCAAAATATGTGTATATAAGAAAATTGTGATTTTTCCCAAACATTCAACAATAAATAAGATATTTCATTATCTGTTAGCAGGAGGAAGGTACATCTCTATGCCTAATATAAAGATGATATGGCATACAATCACTCAGCACTGTACGACACCTGCGCTCACTGCTGGTATGTTAGACTTCGGAGGGGCGGATTCTACACAAGCGCTAATATAAAGACGATATGGCCTGCTGCAGCGTGCATCCCGATCCCATAATAATAAATAAGCCGATAAGTCCTGCTGCGGCATGCAACCCGATCCCACAAATAGCCAATAGGGTTTGGTGCGACATGCAGCCCGATCCCATAAATAGCCAATAAGGCAAGCTGCGGCATGCAGCTCGATCCCATAAATAGCCAACAAGGACTACTGCGACGTGCAGTACGATCCTATAAATAGTCATTAAGGCCTGCTGCGACGTGCAGCCCAATCCCATAAATATCACTAACAATCTGGCTCTCAAGCCCTAACACAATCATCAATCTCTCAAGTCTCAAGGGCTCACAATCTCGTATCACTCTGCCCTAAGAATGATAACATATGATGTAACAATGAAGGATGAACAGAGACTGAAATATGATATGCAAATGAAGAATCATGACTGAGTATATAATTACAGTTAGAGCAGATAACTCAAAACAACAGAGATTTGCCTCAATAGGTCTCAACCGAATAAGCGCATAGCCTAAACATAATTTCTAACATGATTCAAAGCTCATATAATCAAACAAATAGGGAGAACATTGATGTAATAAGATATAACAACAAAAGAAGTCCAATCATATTCTAATAGTCAACTAGAATCATGATTTCCCTGATGCACGCCCACACGCTTGTCACTTAGCATGTGCGTCACCTCAATACATCTCTTATAACATAGTTCCCAGGGTTAAATACCCTCAAATCCAAGATTAGATATGTTACTTACCTCGAACAAGTCAAATCGCCATTCGGCATGCAACAACCTCCGAACAGCTCGAAACTAACCAAAAGCAACTCAAATACATCAGATAATGCCTAAGGAAACAATCCTAAATGATAAATGTCAAATCTTTACACATTTACTCAAAGTCGACCAAAATGTCAAACCCAGGCTCGCACCTCAGAACCCGACAAAAATCACAAAATCCAATAGTTCATTCAATTACGAGTCCAATCATACTAATTTCACTCAAATTCGACTTCGAATCGATGTTCAAAACTCAAAAATTCACTTTAGGAAAGTTTAAACAAAAACTC
>MCJB01049208.1:67172-106478 GCA_002018475.1 Nicotiana obtusifolia
CCCCCCCCCACTTTCTCTTTTGAAATCATCAATCAAATGCCACAAACGAAGATGGAATCACGGAATATAATTAAAAATGAGTAGAAAACACTTACCCCATTCCATGTGGTGAAAATCGCCTCCAAAATCGCCCAAATCTGAGCTTCATAGCTCGAAATATGATAAAATGACTAGAAGTCCGAAAAAAAGTACTTATATGCACTACCCAGGTGATCCCATCACAAACGCGGAACAATCCTCGCGTTCACGATGAACAAAATTACACTACCTCGATTAACTCTATACAACCTACGCGAATGCTGGAAGAACATCACGAACGCGAAGAGGAAACCATCGACCTGCGCAGCTCAGCCCAACACTACGCGAACGCGTAGAAGCAAACACGAACGCGAAGAAGACCAGCCCTAACACAACACGAACGCGGTCATCCCGTTGCAAACGCGAAGAAGAAAAGGCACCTAGCTGCAAGAATCACTTCGTGATCGCGGCCTAATCTCCGAGATCGCGAAGAACAACTAAAACACCATCGATCAGCAATACAAACATGAGACGAAATGATCCGAAACACGTCCAAAACTAAACCGAACTCCTGGGGACCCTGTCCAAGCATACCAACAAGTCCAATAATATAATACGGACCTACTCGAGGCCTCAAATCATGCATAATAACATCAAAACTACGAATCACACCTCAAATCGAACTTAATGAACTTTTGAGCTTCCAACTTTTAAAACTCGTGCCGAACAATATCAAATCAACTCGGAATGACCTCAAATATTACACACAAGTCTCAAATGATATAACGAAGTTATTCTAATTCACGGAACTACAATCCGAAACCGATATCATCAAAGTCAACTCCCTGTCAAACGTATGAACATTTCAAAAGTTCAAATTGTCAACCTTCACCAAATAGTACCGAAATCTTCTAAAAATATCCAAATACAAATTCGGGCATACACCCAAGTCCAAAATCACCATCCGGATCTAACAGTATAATCAAAACTCCGATCCGGGGTCAAATGCACAAAAGTCAAACTTGGTCAACTATTCCAACGTAAAGCTTCCTAGTTGAGAATCATTCTTCCAAATCAATCTCGAATCACCTGAAAACCAAAATCGACGATTCACACAAGTCATAATACATCATACAAAGCTACTCAAGACTTCAAATAGCTGAATGGAATGCAAATGCTCAAAACAACCGGCTTGGTCATTACATTCTCCCCCATTTAAACATTTCCTCGAACGTACCAAGTTGTTCCAAAGCCGTCAAATGTGTAACCTTGCCATGCACATACTTAGGGGTGATCTCATGTCACCCCAATCCATATAAGCTTGTCGCACAACATAACTGAAGATCCTTACTTCAACCTGAGTCCGTAAACCTTGGAACCTATTTCCCATCATCCGAAATTTATTACAAGACCTGAATCTCGCATCTACACTGTATAAGTCTGAACAAGCTGGATCAAGCCATAACCATAACCCAAGATGTAATCACATGGTATACCACATAACTCGCATACTTGTAGCAACACGTTCTTATCAAAGTAACTGCTCAAAATCAAATCTGGTACCAGTAATAAGCCTCATATCAATTAAAACCTCGTTCAAACCCTTCGTACACAGCCGATAATGAAAGCAACACGCATAAACTCATAACCACCCATCAGATCAACAAGCCATGGACCTCTCTCTCATCCGAAAAGAACCAAATCCAAATTCTAAGCCGACTTCCGATGTTATTCTGCCAAACATATCATAATAAAATCTGATAGCACCCATTCTAGGTCCAATGACCTAATCTCATCAAACATAGCTATTCTGCTGACATGCCACACTAATACAACCTAAAGCCACAACCATGCAATCCGTACACTAATAAGCAACAATTTAAATGTATTCAAACATAGAAAATGACTCAAATAAGAGGATCGTCCCGCAAGCTCAACAAGTACCACCACAAACACAATGCTATGAACCCATCACACATTGTAGAACCAAGACACACTAATCTAACACAAGGGATCATATCTCAATATAACTCTGCGGCAATACGTGAGCTCATCCAAACACTCGTTCGTATCAAATACCGCAAGCCACAATGCTCAAAAATTAATAACCACACGCAATTCGACATCAAGTACACGAAATGCATGACCATAATCATGGAGAAGTGAATAACACAATATACCACAACTGGGTAAGTCCATAACCAAGGGGAAATCAACCATTCAACACCCTAATGACCATCTCGCTCGAATTTCGCTAAGAGGCCCAAACAGAAACACATCTAGTGTGCGAATAACCAACAGATCACAACCCCTCGTAGCATAGAAGAGTAATGTTTAGAACATATCAGAACATGAACAAGATCAACTCTAACCGAATGACTCATCCCTCAACACTAACTGTGCCGACTGAACAAATCCACCCGGTGTAGAATACACATCTTCATTGAGCCTACTAGTGGGCCCCCAAATCAACTCCGGTCATCCTCAGATAGATAAATAACTCTCCAAAAGTCCACAATGACCTAACTATAACACGTACTATTAGCTATCTAACTTTGGCCATACCTTAACTGTTCGCAACAAAGGAACAATTTGCCTCTGAGAACTCCAAGTCTCCAAATCCCTAGAATACCATAGTCACCGTGTCTGATCCCAAACTCGACCACTCAAGTGACTAACACATCCTTCATACACAATCATTCCATGAAAAATACTTCCATAATTCTTTCTTGCCACAAAGCAAAATTTGAACATTAGCAGTCAATCAACCAGGCAAGTACCGCAATACCAATGAAGCATCTGTAAGTCAAAACATATTGCGCCTTCTGAAATGCGCACCCTTCTCAGGTAATACCAAGTAGTAATAGCATTCATATAATCATTTGAAACTGTCCATGTTGTTTTAGAATTCATGAACTTTCCTTCAAAACTGAACCGCCACCTTGTACATACAAAATATCAATCCCACAAGACGCACCGCATCTATCATGCCATCATATGAAAAGCACGAGAATCTCATTATCAACTCTGAGTCACAAGAAAATTACATAATCGATTAGCTAGAAACCTTTCACCTGGTCCTATTCAAGAGAAAATCACAACGCGCAACAAACTCCCCATGCTATTAGAAAATATCCACCCCAAGCAGTGGTAGAAATCATGGAGAACTCTACAAGACCTATTTGCACATAACCAATCCAGCATTACTAAATTCCTCAAACCCATCCAAGTCAGACAAGTCGCCAAGCCTAAGAGTATTACCACAAAACACTTGTAGAGACTCGTCGCATCATAAGTACCCAAAGAACCGATCATATCCATTACCGTGCTGATCCAACCTACTACCAAGCTGTCCTATTTCTTTGAGTTCCTTCCGAATTACCTTCAAGTTGACACTTCTCCTTGCCAGAAGACCCCGATCCTTACCGAAAGCTCAGCACAAGAGATCCTACCATAAAACCACATTGTCCTAATGCCCATAAGCCGATGTATTCCCTCTTAAGCACCCCAAAAGTACCACAACCGAGACACCCACTCTAAGGAGACCTTATGTGAAATTAAAATTGTTACTTTTATCTTTCGGATATTGAAATGTAGAATCCATAGTGATATAGAAATACCGCAAGTCCTGGCACCATTTAATGCAAATCTCAAATCTTAACCATATACAAATTCGGGAAAATTCTCAATTGCCATATATAAATCTTGAATCCATTAGAACCTTCTCGAAAGTCATCCATTCTGCTCACATTTCAATTGCACCACCCAAACAGGCTGAACAACATGTGCCCCATTAGCACAATAACGCCCAAAGAAGTAATCCACACCTCTAAGCAACTGAGTGAATCTTTTTTCTTGGTACATTACATCCATCACAAACAGAAACCCTAGTATCCATAAGGTGTAATACATCATGCATTCAGAAATTCCTTACTCAAGTCATCCTCAAAACTAATCTCTGCAAGTCATAATCGATCCACAAGTATGCCTCAGACCGAAACCAATACAACACATACCATGCAATCAAATCGCCAATGTTAGACTCCCCCACTTGGCTCTAAGCCATAGAATAAAGCATTCTATAACTCACAATACCCGTATTTTATTACTGCTATAATCCCGCAGTGAGATTCAACTAAATTCTTAACAAGCTCCTACAACACAACCCATAAAATGCCTCAAATCATCTGCTAAGCTCGTATTTTTCCTCGTAACAGTCAGATCAACTTTCACAACCGATCCAAACTTAAATCGCAACACATATAACCCACTAGTAGAAAGAAACTCTTCACACAACATCATAAGGATCACACATCTGTAGATTATCTTGCAGGTGATAACCCACCTGCTTAGCCTCAAACGGATATCTCTCTATACCCTTTCGCAGCCATAACTACTACGTATTCACTTAATCTTCCTAAGTCTGAACTCATCAACAAGACATGAGAATCTACTTCGTTCCACAAATAAACAACATGAAAGATCCCTCAACACGATCATAACTCGAGACTGTACAACATATCAAGATATAATTCAAGCATCCAATAGACCTTTCCACATCCCAAGAAAACTATTCTCACCACATCCGAACCATCTAAACACACGCAATCACATCATACTCATCGCATAGCCATCCAACCACTCACTGAGTCGTAAGTCCCGCTCCCAGGGACACTACCGGATATATAAGTCCAAAAGCACATGCTTACACAACTGGAACCATCAAGCCCAAGCTATGGTCAAAACCCGACCTCAAGTCCTCCAGACTAACCTATCACCCAAAACACAGAAAGCACGTCTTGCACCCCATCCATGGAATCACAAGACATTAGTGCACGGCTGATATCGAGCGCTCACATAACATACGAGTGGGTGGAAGAAATTCAAAGAGATATGCTTCAAGCTGAATCAATGTCGCACGATAAGGAAAGAAAGATGGGATGTTTATCCTAAATGTCATGTAGCCTCTCGAAGATAGGTATGGACGTCATCATACCGATCCGCAAGATTCTACTTGACACTTGCTCATGACTCGTAGAACCTATGAACCTAGAGCTCTGATACCAATTTGTCACGACCCAAAAATTCAACTAGTTGTGATGGCACCTAAACCAACTCGCTAGGTAAGCCACTTAACAATAATCATATTCAAAATGAGATTTACTGAGAAAATAAATGATGAAAGAACTGAACTTTTATACAACAATCCCAAGGATTGGTTGTACAAATCATGAGCTTCTAAGATTTAGAGTTGACAAAGCTAGTATAAAATAAATCCATCATCTGTTCAAAATATACATAAATAGATTTATAAATCTAAAGCTACCAAGAACAAGAGGTGGTTATAACCGGAATGCAGGTACATATCCAATGCCAACTCCCCCCCATACACAGCAACATCAGCTCTAAAATCTGCATGCAAGGTGCAGAAGTGTAGTATGAGTACAACCGACCTCATGCACTCAATAAGTAACAAACCTAACCTTAGGTTAAAAGTAGTGAGGAGCTCGGAAAGATGGTCAGAGCCCAACACTAATAGCTAAAAATAACTCATAACAATATAATGAAAACAGTACATGCAATAACTCAAAAGATCTCATGCTCGGTTCGTTCACAATTACAGAAGAATAGACTTGCTTGTCAAGTATAACAGAAAAACTCAAATCTTTCACCAGAATTACTAAAATATGAGAACAACAGAAAATTGTAATTTTTCACAAACTTCCAATAACAGATAAGATTTCATTATCATATAGCAGGAGGAAAGTACATCTCTATGCCTACATGTCAATATGCATGTCAAGTCATCACTTATCATATACCGTCTAGCATGAGGAATATACATCTCAATGCCTACATGTCAATATGCATGTCAAGTCATGAATGTCACAACACTGTGTAGAATGAGGAAAATGCATCTCTATGCCTATATGCCAATCTACCTGTCTCAAACTCCCACTCATCACACACAATCAGTCAGCATTGTACGATATTTGCTGATAAGTAGGGATTTTGACAGCTTATTAGCACCTTTTAGCTTCTTTTTTTTTGTCCGAAAGTGTTGAATTCTGTTCCCGAAACTAATGAAATTGTTCAACTTGCATGAATGCTGGAGTTTTGGTCTATTAAGATGAAATCCGACTCAAAAAAGAGTGTTCCAAAGCACAAGGCGATAAAGGGCACAGAAGCATAAATATGCGGTGCGCAAAAGGAATTTTGCGGCTGCAAAAGAAATTGCAGACCGCAGAATTTCATCTGCGGCCACAAACCAAGAAGAAAAATTCATCAGAACTTTCAGCAATGTGCGGCCACAGAACCAAGCTTTACTGACAAAGATGTAAAGTTAAGAGAATATGCAAGAAGACCAAGTCCTGAAGCCTTTGTGAAGTGCGGACGGCCGCAGAAGTTTGCCTCGCGGCCACAGTCCAGAAATGTGCGGCCGCAGAAACCTCCTTCCTGCCAACTGAAGAAATCTGCGGACCGCACATGGAATTGTGCGGTCACAGAACCTCACGAGGGGTATTTTTGTCCGCGAATTTTGGCCTTGTATGAATAGACGAGTTTCACAAAATTAGGCCAAGTTTGAACATACAAAGCTGTTGTAGCTGTTTCTTTTAGCTATTTTAGGAAGTTTTAGCCTATTTGAGTATTTTAACATTAGATTTCATCTTTTTAATCTTCCATTATGAGCTTAATTAGCTTTTCTTCTTTATTTTCTGCAAATTCCATTATGAGTAGCTAGATTTTTACTAGGATTGTGACCCAACCCTAGTGTGTAAACCTTATGGGTAATTAATTTAGTGCTTGTTTATGATTGTGTGTTGATTTTTTAGCTTAGTTCATGCATCAGTTTTAGAATTAATGGTTGCAAATATTGATTCATGCCTATTTGACTTAGTCTCTAATTGAGAAAGATGGACCTAGTCTAGGACAACTTAGCTAACAAGGAATTAGGTTAATTGAGAGATTGATTAACCTAATTAAAGGGTTCAAACTAGAGATAGTAAGAACCCGACTTGAGCTCTCATCAATTGTTTTGGTTGATACCCATTTGGACTTGAGAAATCTAAATTGGGCAAAATTACTCTCTGACTGAGATGTATTGAGTGATTAATGTAGAGTTGAGAGTTATAATACAGCCCAATCAACAAAACAAGCATTAACGTCTTTATCCTATGAGGCAAAAACCTGGTTATGGTCACAGCCATAGGCCTTTAACCCATTTGGAAAAACCTCAAAACATTTATCTCTAATCTATTTTATTTAGCTTGCATTCATTAGGAGTTGTAGTAGAAGTAGAAATCAAAACACTTGCTTTAAATATATACTCCTTCCACCCCTTATAACTCCCAGAGGATTCGACCCCGACTTATAGTTGGGTAATTATTATTGCATACGAACATATCATATCTCTTATTGAGGTGTGTTGTGGACGTCATCACCTGCGTTCACTACTGGTATGCCAGACTCATGAGCGGCGGATCCTACCCAAGCGTTAATATAAAGCCAATATGTCATGTTGCGGCGTGCATTCCGATCCCATAAATAGCTAATAAGGCCTGGTACGGCGTGCAGCCTAATCTCATAAATAGCCAATAAGGCTTATTATGTCGTGCAACCCGATCCTATAAATATCAACTCACAATCCGGCTCTCATGCCCCAACTCAGTCATCAATCTCTCAAGTCTCATACCACTCAGCCCAAATGATGATAACATGTGATGTAACAATGAATGATGAACAGAGACTGAGATATGATATATAAATGAAGAATCATGAGTGAGTATATAATTACAGTTTAGAGCAAATAACTCAAAACAACAAAGATAGCCTCAATAGGTCTCAACCGAATAAGCGCATAACCTAAACATAATTTCTAACATGATTCATCGCTCATATAATCAAACAAGTATGGAGAACAAGGATGTAACAAGATATAAGAGCAAAACAAGTATCATGATTTCTCCGGTGCACGCCCACACGCTCGTCACCTAGCATGTGCGTCACCTCAATACTATAACATAGTTCCCGGGGTTAAATATCCTCAAATCCAAGTTTAGATATGTTACTTACCTCGAACAAACCAAATCTAATACCGAGCAAGCCAAACAATACTATAGAAATGCCATCTCGCGCGTAACAACCTCCGAACGGCTCGAAACTAACCAAAAGCAACTCAAATACATCAAATAATGCCTAAGAAAATAATCCCAAATGATAAAGGTTGAATCTTTACTCATTTACTCAAAGTCAACCTAAAAGTCAAACCCGGGCCCGCACCTCAGAACCCGATAAAACTCACAAAATCCGACAATTCATTTAATTACGAGTCTAACCATACTAATATTGCTCAAATTCGACTCCGAATCGATGTTCAAGACTCAAAAGTTCCCTTTAGGAAAATTATGACAAAAATCCCCAATTTCTCTTTTAAAATCATCAATCAAATGCTGAAAACGAAGATGAAATCACGGAATATAATCAAAACCGAGTAAAACACACTTACCATTTCCATGTGGTGAAAATCGCCTTCAAGATCGCCCAAATCCGAGCTCCATAGCTCAAAATATGATAAAATGACTCAAAATCCAAAAATAGAGTACTTATATGCACTGCCCAGGTGATCCCTTCGCGAACGCAGAATAATTCTCGTGTTCACAGTGAACAAAATTAAACTGACTCAATTAACTCTACGCGTTCGCGGCACAAGCCTCGCAAATGCGATGCACATAGCTGACAGACCTACGCGAACGCGGGAAGAACATAGCGAACGCGAAGAGGAAACCATCGATCTACCCAGCTCAACCCAACTCTACGCGAATGCGTAGAAGAAGACGCGAACGCGAAGAAGACCAGCTCTAACACAACACGAACGCGAAGAAGAAAAGGTACCCAACTCTAAGAATCACTTCATGATCGCGGCCTAATCTTCGCGATCGTGAAGAACAACTGAAACACCAGCAATCAGCAGTGCAAACATGAGACGAAATGATCTGAAACACGTTCGAAACTCATCCAAGCCCCTCGGGACCCTGTCCAAACATACCGACAAGTCTCATAACATAATACAAATCTATTGGAGGCCTTAAATCACGCATAACAACATCAAAACCACGAATCGCACCTCAAATCGAACTTAATGAACTTTTGAACTTTCAACTTTCAAAACTCGTGTCGAACCATATCAAATAATCTCGGAATAACCTCAAATTTTGCACACAAGTCTCAAATGGCATAACGAAGCTATTTAAATTCTTGGAATCACAATCCGAATCCGATATCATCAATGTCAACTCCCGGCCAAACTTCTAAACATTACAAACATTTAAATTGCCAACTTTTGCCAAATAGTGCCGAAACCTTCTAGAAATATCCAAATGCAAATCCGGCCATACGCCCAAGTCCAAAATCACCATCCGGACCTAACAGAACCATTAAAACTCCGATTCGGGGTCAAATACACAAAAGTCAAACTTGATCAATTCTTCCAACTTAAAGCTTCCTAGTTGAGAATCATTCTTCTAAATCAATCCCGAATCACATGAAAACCAAAACTGATGATTCAACAAGTCATTATACATCATATGAAGCCACTCAAGACTTTAAATAGCTAAACAAAATGCAAATGCTCAAAACGACCCGTTGAGTCGTTAGATTCACATTTTGGAACGCTTTAACTAATAAGTTATATTCTTTTAAAGGTTCATATTTTGAATTTTTACTTAGCATTATGTGAATACTTTAATTAATAGTTATACTCTTTTAAAGTTTACAATTGATAAATTTTACTTTCCAAAGAGGTATTGCGTAAAACATTTTCAAATGCAAAAGATCAATAACTATATGAATTAACTCTTTCTAACGTACACAAACTTCAGCTTGTTTGGATTATTGTTACATGCGGTTTTATAATGTATCGTATTGTCTTGTACTGTATTATTTAATAAATATAATATTTAGATAGATTGTAACAATCAAAACAAATATTATATTTAAAATAACACTACAATACAATACAATGGGTAACAACCATCCAAACAAGGCAACTAAATTTAATAACATAATATTTTCGGGGAGGAGGTGTTTTAAAATAAAATTCGAGCGAAGTGGCCGAATAAAAAGGCCGTAATTTCTAACCGTTTCGGTCGTAGAAGGACTGACATATCAGGCCTCGAAAATGCTCAATTTTCCCACGAAATCAGTTAGTAATTTTTAAAAAATTACCAATTTTTCTGATGTTCGGTCGAAAATTTCCAGCATTCAAATTTCCGACGGCTTCTATTGGACAGTTGGTCAAATTTTTTTTTTTTTTTGACTTTTGTCGATTGACGATTCCGATTAGAAAATATTTTCTTAGATTTTTGCACCAAATTTTCCGACTGCTTCCGCTGCAAATATGGTCAATTAAATTTTCTTTCGTTGCAAATATGGTCGATAAAATTTTCTGACAGAGTCCGTCGAAGATATTTCTGGAACTTCGGTGACAGTATTATGGTTAGAAATTTCATTCCAAAAATAGCCATTTTCTTGTAGTGATTTCTTCCATTCTCTCTTGTTGGCTTATGATTTTTAATAATTATTTTGAGATGAACTCTATGAGTGGCAAAGTTAGAAAAATCAGCTTATTTTGAAAAGTGCTTTTTTTAAAAGTGTTTTTGAAAAAAGTACTTTTGGAGAAAAGTAATTTGTGTTTGGCTAATCACTCGGAAAAACACTTTTGAGCAATAATTTGTGTTTGGTCAAGATTTTCAAAAAGTACTTTTAAGTATCAAATTACGAATAAGGACATGAATATATTTACATAATAGTTAATATTATAAGTAAATAATTAATCTTAAGAATTTGTTATTAAAGACAATAATTAAATCTTCTTATTTTATTTAAGTAAAATAGAAATTAAAATTAAAAAGTACTTTAATTCTTTTAATATATTTTAAATATATTAAAACCGTTCAAAAATATAAAAGCATTCAACCGTAAAGTCACTATATATTTGAAAGCTATCCTAAAAATAAGAAAAAATACTTATACATTAATATCGTAAGTAATAGGTTTAAAATAAGTAAGGTTATATTGGTATATACTATATTTTGTTAAGGGTATTTTTGGTTAGAAGAAAAGTCAAATGATTCTACTTGTGCTTTTGGGAATAAACTACTTTGTTCTACTTCTCAAAAATTGCTTCTGCTTCTTCTCAAAAGCACTTTTTTCCCTCAAAAAAAATTTGGCCAAACACTTTTAAGTTGAGGAAAAAAAGCACTTTTGACCTTTTGAGAAGTTTGGCCAAATATGCTATAAGTTCTTTAGTTCTTAGATTGTGGTTGAACACGAACATTGGAAGTTTGTTCATTATTATCTTGTTAATACAAATACCATTCTTAGTTATTTGTTTAATTTTGAGCTTAATTTATGAATTGTGTTGCCACCAATGTACCTACTATTTATGCTATGTTTGGGAACTACCATATTTAGATTAGAGTAGAATTAAAGAGAGCTAATTTTTGAACCCGTGTCTCAGAGATTGATTTTGTGGTTAAGATAAAATATATCTAACAGTCTCGCTTAATTGAATATCATGTTATATTCTCTTTTGATAGATTCATAGAGATATAGGATTGATATATCTTGAATGAGTTGGTAATACTGTGAAAATATGCTATCCATATAAAAAAAACAAAGCAACCATAAGTAATTTGATTAACATGTTTAATTTCAGACTCAATAAGATTAGTAGACTGATCACAACTCTGAAATCTTCATTATCAATTGGTTAAATCAAAATCATACACACTTGCATCCTAGTTTGTTTAGTTCAATTACTTGTTCAAATTCTGTGACATTAGTTAGTAACCACCACCTCCTTTGATAATCTTGAACAGATAATTGACTTTAGAGCGCTTAAGAAACGATCAAAGATAAAGAAACGATCAAAGATAAATTTCTATGAATTCAACATTGGATTTTTAGTCACTTTGCGAATTTGTAGACCACATATATTTAAGTGTGCTCTGGGGACCAACATTAATTATCAATCAAAAATTTATTTGCGTCCTGAGTCCTAGTGACATCTGAGCAAATGAATGGTCAATTAGATCTGCTTTGTCAGAATCACGCTATGCATAGGTAATTCTTTTTTGGTATTAAAAGAAAAAAAAAAAGTCGTTTTAGGTCATAGGTCTGATTTCCAGATGTGATATTTAGTACTTTTTGAATCTCTTATCTTTTCTTTTCTTTTTTTCTTTTTTAAAAAAAAAAATCACTTTATCTCCAATCTTGCTTCTGTTTCTGTTCCCATCCGATCCCCCAACAAAAGTATCAAGATAAAAAGAGAAATACGTCTTAAAAATCCTCTTTGATTAATTACATGCAGCTAGCGTAAAGATTTTATCAGATCAATAAGGAACATTACACAGTATAACTTATAAGCAGATATTACGATTTCAATGATAATATAGCCTTTTTTATGATCATGAATAAATGGATGACTAAAGAAAGATACGACAACAAACTATTAGACGACTAAATATTAAAGACAACAATTGATCGACAGAAACACTCAAATACTGAAAACAAAAAGAAAACACTTAAAATCGCCTGAGAAACTCCGAGGAGAAAGCCGCTTTATTTATAGGTGATAATATTCTTTATACTCTGTGTTTAGTTCTACTTCATTAATAAGTTGCATATTATGTTATTTTTGTAGAGATTTGAAGGAACTAGAGTTATATTTAATCTCCATCCAAATTAACAACTCATTATTTATGTTGTGGCAGTATGCTGGAAAATTAGTTAGATCATTAATGTGAAGTTAGATCTTCTCATTTTCACTCAATAGATTACTCCAACTCATAAACTAGCTACTTTTAGTTAGTTTTAAATAATTTCTTAGATTTATACATTTATAATTTTTCCATTTTGTATCATTTTTACCATTTTTGTGTTATTTTCAAAATTCTATGTATATGTTATGGTGTTCATTGACAATAAATTAAATAACTATAAATTAAGCATATGTTTGTTATATTTCGTCTTATTATGTGTGACACAATATTATATCAAGATCTTAACTTACAGGTAAAAGGGATAGTACATAAAACCCGATAAACTTAACACCTGTTGCTAACTTACACACCACTATTGGACGTTCACGTTCACTGTAAATTTCGAATAACAATTGAATTTATACGCGATTTTAAGGATATGTGGCCTAATTTGATACAAATAATGAATAATATAGCGAAAATTGAAATTAAAGGATAAATAGAGAAGAAACGCAAACTACCCGAGTTAGATACTCTTGGCCGTTGACTAATCCTTCTTGAGCAGAAACTGACTATAATAGAAATTGAAACAATAAAATGATTTAAGAGAGTAATAAACTGTTTCTTTCTTTCTATTGATGATTCGTGTAAAAGTGATGGCTTTTAGACAGTTCAACTCTCCCTTTATATAGTGGGGAGGTCATACATTTGGTAAACTGTTATACAAAGTAAATATCTCCATACAAGGTAAAATATCTCCTAATTTGCTAATTAAACGGTTCTATTGATTAGTGCCGAGATTCCCGCCATGATGTTCGTCCCATCACGGATTTTTCGGTTTTCCGTCATTTAAGTTTAACGACCATCCCTTGGACATTTTTGAAGCCAGGCTCGATTTAGGGTCATGGGCTCGGTATTCTCGAGGTTGGACATTCTGGCTTCATATTCCGATTCGATGAAGTTCAGGTTCGATCTTCGACCCTACGCATTTCGAGCCCGATTTATCGAGCAATAGTTGAACTCGATACTAACCGTATAGAGTCGAGCCCGATTTATCGAGCAATAGTTGAACTCGATACTAACCGTATAGAGTTGTGCCCGATTTTGACCACATATAGGTGGGCCCGACTTCGACAGTATACAGATAGTCCCCTCGTTTCTTGGAGAGTAACGACGAGAAACGATATGAGCCGCAAATTTTCATTCTGATAAGTGACGGTGAACTTATGATGCACGTGATACGGAGATCAAAAATGTCCCATCAGAATGGCCAAATTCTTATTCTGATAAGTGACGGTGAACTTATGACGTACGCAATACGGAAATCGAAAACGTCCCATCAGAAAAGCCAAATTCTTATTCTGATAAGTGACGGTGAATGTATGACATACACGATACATAAATTGAAAACGTCCCATCAGAGAAAACCTTTCACAACATTAAGTATGTGTCAGTCGATAATCTGCCGCTTTGGGATGCGAACCGCCGTTTTGAGAGGCTATAAATACCCTCTTTCATCCTTTATATTCAGATGTTTGTGTTTTTTTGTAAAATTACATCGCTCTCATCTTCAAGATTTCTAGCTTTCTGAAAATTCCTCGCAAGCTATCTTCATACTATATTTCCATTGCATCTGTATCTTTTAATTTCTTCATCTGCTTAAAACAATGGCGAAGACTTCTAAATCCGTCCCTCAGAGACAAACTCCCTCGTCTTATCAACCTGTTGATGACGTTTCACCTGTTGTCATTGAAGAGCCCACAGCGGAACCCCCTCTGGAGGGGTTTGTACCAACTGGGTGTTCGACCGAGGCCAATTTCAAGGTCGATAAAGCTTCCTCGATACCGGGCCGGTGCGAGCCGGTCATGAGATATATCTGTTCAATCATCGATAAAGTTCTCAATAAAGTAAAGGAAGAATGTAACTGGGTTAGTAAGTGTGTGGTGGTTCCTGCGCCTGAAGAGGCGATTACTACCCACGTGGAGGGTTTTTGAGCGTTTACACTTATCCCTTCACGTTGGGCCCTTTGGACCCGGTCATTGTTGCTTTTTGTGAAAGGTAGAAAGTGACTATGGGCCAAATTCATCCTTCTTTCTGGAGGATAGTCATTCTCCTCCGTTTTCTTGCAAGCAAGATCGAGGGGTATCCTTTCACCGTCGATCATCTCTTGCGGCTGTACAGTCCCCGACTCTATCGAGGAAGGTTGATAAAACTTGCTCGTCAGGCAAGAAAAAGCCCCTTTCTCAAGCATTTATGAGTATAGGGATCGGGGAGCCGAGGATATGCCATTTCCTGAGAAATAGAATATGAACCGTAAGTGCGGCCCTGCTTACCAATTTGTTCACTGTTCTTCCTTTCGACCTTTTTCTCATCAATTTCATATGATGCAGCTATATCCCGGATGCCGGCTTCCATTCCTCATCTTAAAGAATGGGTCGAAGGGATCGTATCCCGGAGACCATATTCCGAGCGTGCATGGCACGAACATTCGAAGGGCCGTTGGGAGGACCGACTTCATGGTGAGATAAATTACACTCGAGCTTAGTTCCTTATGCTATCGATCTCTAACTTATTTTACTTTTTCTTTGTAGGTCTACCAAAGGATGTCGAGATGAGACCTGCGCCCACAGGCGATGAGGTTCCCAGCGAGCCCCCTACTCTGAAGCTGGATAAAGAGAAGAAAAGGAAGGAGGCCCCCAGTTCTTCCAATCTCGGAAATAAGAGGCCGAGGAAAATATTGGCTCGCAAGCCCAAGGGCAGCACTAGTGATCGAGTGTTACCTTTGGACTCGCTTCGTCGATTGAGGGATGAGTCCGAGGAGGAAGGAGAAGATTTCGACCTTGTGGCTAGTGAGCCACCACAACCTGAAGGGCGAGGGGTCTTCGAACTAGAGGCCAGTGAAACGGACCTTCGCCAAGCTGGGGGATCCGAGGTAGAGGCAAGAACTGGGGCTTCCCTTGATACGAGGAGAGCTCCACTGGGAGTCTTAGGTTCAATTGAGGTGGTAGACTCGCCCTCTTTCTCGGAATCAACGTTCAATGAGGCCCAAATGGCAAAAGAGCGTTCTTTGGGCGGGGATCATGGATCGAAAGACCCTTTTCACGATTTTTTCGATGGTGTGGATTTGGCGTCCGCGGAAGACGTTCTTGGGCTCGGTAATTTAGAGGTACCGAGGAAAAGTTCATCCACCGATACAAGCGGGATTTCCTTAAGGTCCGAAATTGGTCGATCAATTTCCCATGCCGAGCGCTTACCCTGATAGGAAACTAACCATATCTTTCACCATTCCCGAGGATGCTAGGGTTCTGTCCGCTCCTGTCAAGGTGGCTAGTTATCTTTGGTGCTTGGTGACCGAGAAATATCAGGCAAAATGAACGAAGTGGATGCGTCCTACCTGTTCAATGAAGCTCAACAGGCGTTGAATCGGGTAATTTCTTATAAACTCTGTCCGATGTCCTTTGTCTTGTACTTTAAAATTTTAATTAATTGTAACATCCTCCTTTATGATTGCAGGCCTTGGTACTTCATCATGAAGCCTTTCTCTGATTTCTGAAAAAGTCGAGACGCTATGAACGGCTCGAAGGGGAGATGATGAATCTTCGTGCCAAACTAGAGCTTGCCTAGAAGGATAATGCTGACTTGGTCGAGCAAATAGAGCAAAAGCTCGATCAGATTAACCAGCTTCGATCTGAGATAAGCATGGCTAGAGTTGAGGCCGAAGAGTGGAGGAGCAGGATGGATCGACTGGCCTCAGAAAAAGAGACCTTTCAGGCACAGTTAGCTTCAGTAGAAGCTCAGCTTAGAGAGGAAAAAGAGAAAATCGAGGCCCTAACCAGGAACACCGACGAGCTCCAATCTCGGGTCAGCATGATTATCTCAGATCGAGATGTTATGGCTTACGAGCTAAAAAAGGCCAAGTCGAAATTTGCCGTGGTCAAAGCCGAGGCCGATGAGCTGGTGGCCCAATATAAGGCCGATGCTGAAGCCGCTCAATATCAATCAAGAAATATGGTTGATCATATGAAGTGGCAATCTCGCAGGCTTTTCCTCGAAGAGATTCACGCTCGAGGCTTTGATTTATCGGCGGAGATAAAATATGCCAAGATAGCCGAGGTCGAGGCCAGAAAGTTAGCCTTCCCGGAGGAGGACGATTTCAAAGATTCAGGAGGATCTGAAGAATGAGGCGCCCATTTCCTTCCTTTTCTCATGTTTGATATTGTGTATCGAGGTTGCTCGATTTTGTAGAAAGGATTTTCGATGTATATATATATAAAGCTTTTTGCAACTTTCGAAATATCTTAGCTTTCAAGTATTACTAATTTGGTATGACTTTAACCTTTAGAGTTCGTGGTTTGCCTTAATAGGTCTCATTCCTCCTCGAGTTCTGTTAACTCGAAACGGTCTTAGCCTTTAAGGTTCGGGGTTTGCCTTAATAGGTCTTATCCCCCCCTTGGGTTTTGTTAACTCGAAACGGCCTTAGCCTTTAAAGTTTGGGGTTTGCCTTAATAGGTCTTATCCCCCTCGAGTTTTGTTAACTCGAAACGGCCTTAGCCTTTAATGTTCGGGGTTTGCCTTAATAGGTCTTATCCCCCCTCGAGTTTTGTTAACTCGAAACGGCCTTAGCCTTTAACTTTCGGGGTTTGCCTTAATAGGTCTTACCCCCTCCCCCCTCGAGTTTTGTTAACTCGTAACGGCCTTAGCCTTTAAAGTTTGGGGTTTTCCTTAATAGGTCTTATCCCCCCTCGAGTTTTGCTAACTCGAAACGGCCTTAGCCTTTAAAGTTTGGGATTTGCCTTAATAGGTCTTATCCCCCCTCGAGTTTTGTTAACTCGAAACGGCCTTAGCCTTTAAGGTTCAGGGTTTGCCTCAATAGGTCTTATCCCCTTCGAGTAAGTTCATTTTTCGGACAAGTCCCCGAGTGAGGGAATGGTTGTTCGAACAGAATTTAAAGTGGCCCCTAGGCTCGTTTGATCGGAGGCAGGATGTTTGTACACAAAAGACTTTTCTTTATTCTCGCTCATGTATGTATACAATTTGTGTTAGGGTTCGATCAATCTATTTGGGCACGGTTCATTCGACCGTTTGACCCTTACATTGAATCCTAATGATCTTTGACCCTTCGATCCTAGAAATATCTTCCCAAGCTAAAGTGGCCCCCCAGTATTCGGGGTCAATTGATGATTGGCTTCGAATATTGTCGTCACCAATTTTTTATCGGCCTTCGAATCTAAGTTAGCACGATTTACTATTTGCCTCATTAAAAACCTTGCCGTAAAACCCATTTTGGGACAAAACCAGTTCAAGAGAAAACGAGCGCAACGCGTGCTTTCAGCCTTAACATCTCGTATTCCCCGATTCAGGGTACCTCGTTTGATACCTGCAAATGTTAGTTCGATGATGCAAATAAAAATAAAAATAAAGAACAGGATCGTACCTTAGCAGTAGTATCGTTTAAAGTGACTTGTGTCCAGTTGTTTGATAGTTGTTTACCATCCATTATTCCGAGCTTGTAGGATCCTTTTTTTGGTGATTTTAATGATACAGTAAGGTCCTTCCGAGTTTGGTCCCAGCTTCCCTTCATTCGGGTTCCGCGTATTTGGTGTAACCTTCCTTAGTACTAAGTCCCCGACATTGAAATATCGAAGGTTGGTCCTTCTGTTGTAATACCTTTCGATCCTTTGCTTTTGAGTAGCTAGTCGAACGAGGGCAGCTTCACGTGTTTCATCCAACAGTTCCAAGTTCGTATGCATAGCTTCATAGTTCGATTCCTCTGGCGCATATCGGAACCTGACACTTAGCTCCCCGACCTCAACCGGTATCAAAGCTTCAGTACCATAAACCAGAGAAAAAGGGGTGGCTCCAGTGCTGGATTTCTCGGTCGTACGATATGCCCATAGGACTTCGGGAAATATTTCCTTCCATCTCCTTTTTTCATCGGTTAATCTCTTTTTGAGATTTTGAAGTATTGTTTTGTTGGTAGATTCGGCTTGTCCGTTTCCACTGGGGTGGTAGGGCGTCGATAGGATCCTTTTGATCTTATGATCTTCGAGGAATTTTGTCACTTTTCTGCCGATGAATTGCTTCCCATTGTCGCATACGATCTCTGCTGGCATTCCAAATCGGCATATGATGTGATTCCAAATGAATTCGATCACTTCTTTTTCCCTATCTTCTCATACGCCTGTGCTTCCACCTATTTAGAAAAATAATCAGTCATAAGTAGTATAAATTGAGCCTTACCTGGTGTGTATGAAAGAGGGCCAACGATGTCCATCCCCCATTTCATGAACATCCACGGCGATAGGACTGAGTGGAGTGTCTCCTCAGATTGATGGATCATCGAGGCGCACCTTTGGCATTCGTTACATTTTCGAACGAACTCCTTCGCGTCCTTTTCCATGTCGACCCAATAGTAATCAGCCCTGATTATTTTTCGAATTAGGGGCTCGGCGCCGGAATGGTTCCCGCAAGTACCTTCATGGATTTCCCTTAAAATGTACTCAGTGTCGCCAAGTCCCAGATATATCGCGAGAGGACCGTCAAATGTTCTTCTGAATAAGGTTCCATCATCAGACAAGCTGAATCGGGCCGCCTTCGTACGCAGGTCCCTCGATTCTTTCGGATCCGAGGGGAATTTTTCGGAACCGAGGTACTCCACGTACTTGTTCCTCCAATCCCAAGTTAGACTTGTAAAATTGATCTCAGCGTGGCCTTCTTCTACCACCGACCTCATAAGCTGTACCACCTTTCCAAAATCGACCTCGTCATCTTTGATCGACGATCCCATGCTGGCGAGGGCGTCGGCCTCGCTGTTTTGATCCCGAGGTATATGTTGTAAGGTCCACTCTTTGAACCAATGCAACATTACTTGCAGTTTGTCTAAGTATCTTTGCATTCGCCTTTCTCTGACCTCGAACGTTCCATTGACTTGATTTACAACAAGAAGGGAGTCGCACTTGGCTTTGATCACTTCTGCTCCCAGGCTTTTGGCTAGTTCTAGGCCTGTAATCATGGCCTCATATTCTGCCTCGTTGTTAGTTAGTTTCACAGTCTTAATGGATTGTTGAATTGTGTTACCAGTTGGTGGCTTCAACACGATGCCAAGCCCGGATCCCTTCGCGTTTGAAGCACCATCTGTGAAAAGGGTCCATATTCTTGAAGGAGTCCCCGAGCCAGCTAACAACTCTCTTTCGACCTCGGGTATTAGGGATGGTGTAAAATCAGCCACAAAATCTTCCAACTCCTAAGATTTGATGGCGGTTCAAGGTCGATATTGAATGTCGTACCCACTTATTTCTATGGCCCATTTGGCCAATCGACTGGAGAGCTCGGGCTTATGCATCACGTTTCTTAATGGGTAAGTTGTTACAACGCGTATGGGATGACATTGGAAATATGATTTCAGTTTCCTAAAAGCGCTTAGGAAAGCGAGTAGGACTCCTAGTCTCGGCTTCGCCCAAGGTTCTGCTGACATAATAAATCAGAAATTGTGTACTTGTTCTTCTCGGACTAGGACTCCGCTTACCGCTATCTCCGAGACTGCCAGGTAAAGGTACAGTTGTTCATCCAACTTCGATGTATGAAGCAATGGGGGGCTCGATAAATATCTTTTGAGATCTTCCAAAGCACGTTGGCATTCCGGAGTCCATGAAAGTTGTTCTTCTTTTTCAATAGAGCGAAGAACCGATAGCTTTTATCGGATGACCTCGAAATGAATTGCCTTAAAGCGACTATCCGCCCGGTCAGCTTTTGTATGGCTTTCACATTATCTACGACTGTGATGTCCTCGATAGCCTTGATCTTTTCGGGGTTGATCTCGATTCCTCGATTCAAGACCATGAATCCGAGGAATTTACCTAAACCCACACCAAACGCGCACTTTACTGGGTTCACCTTCATGTTGTACTGCTTCAACACACTGAACATTTCCTATAAATGGTTTAAATGGTCATTTTCTCGCAGGGACTTAACTAACATGTCGTCAACATAGGCCTCCATTGTCTTTCCTAGTTATTTTTCGAACATTCGGTTTACTAAGCGTTGGTATGTGGCTCCAACATTTTTTAACCCAAATAGCATTGCATTGTAACAGTATGTGCCATATTTAGTGATGAAGGAAGTTTTTTCCTGATCACCTGGGTCCATCCGTATTTGGTTGTAGCCGGAGTATGCTTCGAGAAAATTAAGGGTTTCATGGCCCGCGGTAGCATCGATCATGCGATCGATGTTGGGTAAGGGAAAAGAGTCTTTTGGAAATATTTCATTCAGGTCTTTATAATCTACACACATTCTTAATTTATTCCCTTTTTTAGGGACTACTACTTTGCCAACCACTCCGGGTATTTAACCTCCCGAATAGACCCTATCTTTAGAAGTTTAGTTACCTCATCCTTGATGAACGCGTGTTTGGTTTCGGACTGAGGCCTCCTTTTTAGTTTGACTGAATGGAACTTCTGATCCAGGCTCAGCTTGTGAGTGGTTATCTCCGATGGTATACCTGTTATATCGAGGTGGGACCAAGCGAAATAATCTTCGTTAGTTATAAGGAATCGAATAAGTTTTTTCCTAAGCTCGGAGCTTAACCCCGAGCCCAGGTCTACCTTTCGTTCGGGCAAGTCTTCTCGCAGTGCGACTTGTTCCAGTTCCTCGACAGTCGATTTGATGGCATCGGAATCATCGGGGGTGATGCAAGATCTGGGAACTCCGTAATCATCATCCTCGACATCTACTTATTTATCCACGTTTGCCGAAGATGATATCTGTGGTTGCTATTTTGTCTTGTTCTCGATCCTTTGGTTAGGAACCATTGGTATTGGTGTTATTTCTTCCACCATGAACATCTCTTTCGCAGCTGGTTCCTCCCCGTAAACCGTTTTCACTCCATCGGGCGTTGTAAACTTCAGCACCTGGTGTAATGTAGAAGGTACAACCCTCATGTCATGGATCCATGGCCTTCCGGATAGAGCATTGTACCTCATGTCCCCTCCAATCACACAGAACTTTGTTTCTCGAACGGTTCCAGCAGTATTTATTGGCAAAGTTATCTCGTCCTTGGTGGTTTCACATGCCATATTGAACCTGTTAAGTACTCGGACTGTAGGAACGATCCGGTCGGACATGCCGAGTTACTCCATGACCCATGATCGAATTATATTGGCCGAGCTACCTGGGTCGATTAACACACGTTTTACTCTAACTTTGTGTATGAGTACAGATATTACTAGTGCGTCATTGTGGGGTTGTACAATTCCTTCCGCATCCTCCTCGCCAAAATATAAAGTCCCCTCCGTCGTATAGTTCCGAGTGCGCTTTTCCCTGGTGATGGATATTTTGGTACGTTTCAGCATCGGACCTTGAGGGGTATCTACTCCACCGATAATCATGTTGATTGTATGTTGAGGTTCTTCCTGGCCTATCTGTTTATTCCTATTTCTGAAGTGATTTTTTTCTCGGTCGCTCAAGAATTCTCGAAGGTGTCCATTATCGGGTAACCAGTTTACTTCTTCTCTCAGTTGTCGGCAGTCTTCTGCTTTATGACTGTGAGCGCCGTGATATTTGCATATCTAATTAGGATTTCTTTGGGTTGGATTGGATTGCAATGGCCGAGGCCATTTAGTATCTTTGATGCGACCGATGGCAGATACGATAGTGGCAGCATCAACATTAAAATTATACCCCGATAATCGAGGTGCTTCTTTATGCCCGATGGGCCTTTCAAATTTGCTTTTGGTCATGATCCCTTGGTTGTTCTGACCTCGATCATTTCTCCTTTCATGTCTTGGGGAGTTGTGCCCAGATACGCCGATTTTTCTGTCCCCGTGATACGGTCGATGTCGCTCTCTATTCGATCTTGGTTCGTTATAAGTTTCCCTTCGGATTTTGTTGTCAGTTCTAACGGGGTAAATGGATCTCGAAGGGGCTCTATGCTGATCATCTTCAACTCTGATTTTTGACTGGTATCGGTTATGTACATCAGTCCATGTGACGGCAAGGTATTCTATTAAGCTCTTTTTAAGTTGCTGCGAAGCCGCTGAGCTTCGAACATTGAGCCCTTGAGTGAAAGCTTGAACAGCCCAATCGTCTGCGACCGGTAGTAGATCCATCCGTTCCATTTGGAACCGAGACATGAACTCTCTGAGCATCTCGTTATCCTTCTGCCTGACTTTGGAAAGGTCCAATTTCCGCGTTTCGACCTTGATGGCGCCTGCATGTGCCTTTACAAAAGAATCTGCAAGCATAGCAAACGAGTCAATAGAATTAGGGGGTAAGTTGTGATACCATGTCATGGCTCCTTTCGACAAGGTTTCCCAAATTTCTTCAACATAATGGATTCAATCTCGTCATCCTCCAGGTCGTTCCCTTTGATAGCGCATGTATATGCGGTTACATGCTCGTTTGGGTCGGTCGTTCCATTGTATTTGGGGATTTCTAGCACACGAAATTTCTTGGGTATCGATTTCGGAGCGGCGCTTGGTGGAAAAGGTTTTTGTAATTACTTTTTGGAATCTAGGCCTTTTAATATCGGGGGTGTTCCTAGGATTTGATCCACCCTGGAGTTGTACGTTTCCATCTTGTTATTTGCCTCGATTTTTTTCTCCCCAGATTCTATTCGTTTAGTTAGTTCTTCGAGCATCTTCATAAATCTGGGGTTCGCCACCGATTCACCCTCATTCAACCCTCCTACAATCGGTCTATCTCTATGGGTAATTTCTCGAGAAGGGCCAGACTCAATCCTGTTCGAGATTTGGCTTCGGTTTTGTAACTGAGCTATGGCGGCCTGTTGGGCTTGCAACATTTCGAAGATCATCCGGAGACTGATCCCGCCCCTTTCATCATTTTGGGGATTTTGTGTCATCGATCGACTTCCCCTATGAATGCTATTTGTGGGGCCGGTGAGCTGATCTGCATCAACTGCCACTTGTGAATTAGCATCGATTGGAATTTCATCACCGGGCGCTATGTTATTATTTTCGCCTTGATGATCGAACTCATTATCAACGTGGGTGTCGATTGAGAGTTTGAAATTTTCGTATTGTACCTAGAATCAAAGACACTTCAAAGAGCAAGTGTAAAACAATGTGTGTGACAAGAAATTGTATCAAGTATTCACTATTATCCTCAGCCCCACGGTGGACGCCAAACTGTTTACCCTAAATTTCGGATAACAATTGAATTTATACGTGGTTTTAAGGATATGTGGCCTAATTTGATACAAATGATGAATAATATAGCGAAAATTGAAATTAAAGGATAAATAGAGAAGAAACGCAAACCATCCGAGTTAGATACTCTTGGCCGTTGATTAATCCTTCTTGAGCAGAAACTGACTATAATAGAAATTGAAACAATAAAATGATTTAAGAGAGTAATAAGCTGTTTCTTTCTTTCTATTGGTGATTCGTGTAAAAGTGGTGGCTTTTAAACAGTGCAACTCTCCCTTTATATAGTGGGAGGTCATACATCTGGTAAACTGTTATACAAGTTAAAATATCTCCTGATTTACTAATTAAACGGTTCTATTGATCAGTGCTGAGATTCCCGCCGTGATTTTCATCCCATCACGGATTTTTCGGATCTCCATCATTTAAGTTTAATGACCTTCCCTTGGACATTTTCGGAGCCAGGCTCGATCTAGGGTCACAGGCTCGGTATTCTAGAGGTTGGACATTCTGGCTTCTTATTCCGATTCGATGAAGTTCAGGTTCGATCTTCGACCCTACGCATTTCGAGCCCGATTTATCGAGCAATAGTTGAACTCGATGCTAACCGTATAGAGTCGAGCCCGATTTATCGAGCCATAGTTGAACTCGATACTAACCGTATGGAGTCGTGCCCGATTTTGGCCACATATAGATGGGTCCGACTTCGACCGTATACAGTTCAATCTTTAGTCAATGAGCTATAACTGCTAAAAACATTTTGATGGAGTACTGAACTGGTGAGACTTAAGAGCTACAAATACTCTATTTGTGAGTTGAAGCTTCAACATATTACACCTTTCTGATAGCCCATAAATTGGACAGGCTATATATCATTTCATGTTAGTGGAGTACTTGAAAACTCAAATGTCATTATATATATACTCCCTTCGTTCCAAGTTTTATCTTTATGCATTTCGGATTTCGAAAGTTAGAACTTTTCAATTCTGATCGCGCATATATATACATATCGAAAATTACATATAATAGATATTTAACAATATAAAATATTTAAAAGGAATAGTCAAAGAAATACTTATTTGACTTTCAAAATTTGAATTGAATCAAACAAATTGATACGGAAAGAAAGTACCTGTTAATAAAGTACGTACAGTCCAAGGAAGCAAATGGCCAGAACATTGCATAAGTGTAGCTCGTTCTACTCTACTAAATCTACTCTCTTTCGTTTCGAAAGAATGTCAATATTTGAAGTCTGAGATCTCATTTTAGTGTGGAATCGGATAATGATTTCTTAACTTTTTAAAGTATTCGAGTGTTAGAGAGGCTATCAAGACTTCACAATTACCTTTTATTATAAATTAAAATTTTTTATTAGTAATGTTTTGTATAATGACTGGACCTTAAATTAGATTGGAGAGCCCAATAAAAAATCTAAATAGTTGTGGAAGGCAAACCGATTAAGCCAAAAGCTCATGGAGCGCAACAAAATTCCACAGATCCCCCAATTGACACCAACAAATAAAATTTCCTTGTGCTTTAGGACCCCATAGTAATAACAACGAATGTGCTAAATTATTAGTTGGAGTGACAACCATGGCAGTTAAGAAATTATAGCCTTCCAAATAAGAACTGGTCAATCCATGGGTATACCTTGAAGTTACAAAGATTGTACTTGCGAACCAACCCCTTGTAGCGAAATAGGCATAAGGAAAGAGCAATATATTGAACCATCCTACAAAAATGAAATTGCCCCTCTGTAATCGGTCATCCATAATATCAAATAAATTATTTTCATCTAATCTTTTAACTATCAAATTTTCTTTCAAATAATGACGTCGAAAGGATAACCTTCTAAATTTAATAATTACTTATTACATACAATAGACTTCGAGTGACAATTTTTAATATTTTGCATATTTGGAATCTATTTGACAACAATCATGTTTAGAAAGAAATATTTTAGGTTATAAGTTTTAATATTTGTCATATAATCAAATGTACTAGCTGGTTAAGCACATCCCAAAGAACCACTGAAAATGATTAAGAATTTTCCTCCCTTCCACTCCAAGCCAATAACAGAGAATGTCACGATCCGAAAATCTCACCATCAGGATTATGATGACGTCTAACATTTCACTTGTTAGGCAAGCCAATGTTAAAATAGTTTATTCATTGTTCTCAGTTCAAATTAAATAATAATAAAGAAATTAAAATAGCTAAAATAAATTCTGAAGTAAACTGCAGAAAACTATAATAACTGAAATATCTAATACCACTCCGAATATGGTGTCATAAGTGCACGAGCTACTAGAAGTTCTACAAATAGAGTTAGAAATAAATACAACTGTTTCGAATGAAATGAACAGTAAAAGAGGAAAGAGGAAGGGGACTTCAAGGTCTGTGGATGCTATGAGTACAACCGACCCAATGTACTCTGTAAGTATCGAGCCTAATCTCGACGAGGTAGTGACGAAGCTATGACAGGACACTCACGTAATTAAACATGTACAAACATAGATATATGTACCAAACATCAACATAATAGAGATTTAATATGTACGGTTGGGTGGGGACATGCGAAAAGGGAAAAGATATGATAATTACAACAGGAAAGACAACACCAACAGTCAAATAAATCATCAACCAAAAAGGACAAATAACATATGATAGGAAAATCGCACGCCATCATCCTTCGTGCTTTTACTCTCATCCTTACCATTAAATGATGTTATAAGAGAAATGAAATGGCACGGCAGCAACCTTCGTGCTTTTACTCTCGTTCTCACCATGTAACAGTCAATAACTGATATAGATTGGTACGACATTATCCTTCGTGCTTTAATTTTCTTCCTTACCATGTATTAATCAGTAAATACAGAAATGAAATGGCATAGCATCACCCTTCGTGCTTTAACACTCTCCCTTACCATGTCATAATGGATACACAAATTCGGGAGATAAATAATATAAGGGATGTACTTTATGTCAATTATGATCCCAAGATACCAAACCTCATCTTCCAAAATACTCAATCATCACAATTAATCCATAAACACGGAAGGAACGATCAAATAAGTAATAATCTAATCTAAGCATGGATGTCATAATTAAAGAGACAATAAATCATAAGAAAACAAGTTCTACCCGCATGCTTTAACCCAACACCAACGCATCAGTACTCGTCACTTCACATATACGTTATACCCATACATTAAACACGTAGCAAATAGGCAAACAAGTCCTAATCCCTCAGGTCAAGGTTAACCACGATACTTACCTCGCTTCGCAACCAATTCGAAGTTCAACTACGACCTTGCCTTTCGAACAATCCTCCGAACCAACCAAATATAGAAAATTATCAACCAAAAGATTCAAAATAAGCCTTAGAAGCTACCCATGGATAAAATAGGTTCAATTTAGATCATCATTGAAAAAGTCAACAAACGTCAACCCCCATGCCCGCTTGGTCAAAACCCGAGGTTCGGACCAAAACCCGATCACCCATTCACCCTCGAGCTTGATTATGTAATTTAAGTCGAAATCCGACCTCAATTCGAGGTCTAAATCCCAATTTTACAAATATCCGTAATTCGAGCCAAATCCCCAAATATCTACCATGGAAATCCTAGGTTTGATGTTGAAATCTTATGGAATATAATGGGTAATTGAAAGAAGGTATATTAGAGTCACTTACCAATGAATTGAGGAAGAAAAGCTCTTGGGAAAATCGTTTCTAAGGTGTTTAGGGTTGAGAATTTGAAAGAATGATCTAAAATCCCATTTTTCTCAGCTTTTGTCCAACCGCACCTTAGGATGGCATAGCCTTAAAAGTGAAGGGCGAGGTTCAAATGAGGAAAGGCTTATGGTGGATACCTAGGTACCCAAAGATAAGGAAGGGCGTAGTAATCGACGAAATGCTTCGGGGAGTTGAAAATAAGCATAGATCCGGAGATTCCTGAATAAGGAAACCTTTTGAATTGCTACTGAATCCATGGGCAGGCAAGAGACAACCCGACGAACTGAAACATCGAAAAATGTGAGAATAGCTTCGCAAATGCGAAGAAACTCACATCTCTGCTATCATTGCATTTGTGATGATTTGTTCACATATGCGAACTCTGGGACTCTGCAACTGCGACCTTTTGATCGCAAATGCGATCTTTTGCTAACCTAGACCCTCTTTGCAAATGTGAAAAAATGGTTCGCAAATGCAAACTTGACACGAATTTGATTGTTCGCAAATGCGAACACTAACCTCGCAGTCGCGAGATCAGAGACTTGCACCAGAACCAGATGCACCAACTATTTTCCTAAGTCCAAACCCACTCCGAAGCCTATTCGAAACTCATCCAAGCCCTCGGGACTCCAAACCAAACATGCACACAAGTCCAAAAATATCATACGAACTCGCTCGCGAGATCAAAGATCCAAAATAACACCTAGAACCACGAATCAGATACTAAGACGAATGAAATTTTCAATGAAACTTAAGAACTTTCTATATTTCATCCGGACGTCCGAATTACGTCAAATCAACTTCGTTTTGCACAAAATTTTGCATACAAGTCATCAATACAATAATGAACCTATACCAAGTTTCAGAACTAAAATCCGAACCCGGTAGCAACAAAGTCAAACTTCGGTCAAAATTATTAATTCTTTAAACCTTTAAGTTTCTAGTTTCCAATAAATTTGCGATAATTTAAGCTAGAGAATTCCGAATTCGGTTTGGGGCATACGCCCAAGTCCCAAATCACGATATGGATCCACCGGGACCGTCAAAATACTAATTCAGGTCCGTTTGCTCAAAACATTAACCAAAGTCAACTCAAATGAGTTTATGGCACGATTTTATATTTTTGTCAAATTTTCACACAAAAACCTTCCGGAAAAAGACACTGACTGCGCATGCATATCGATGAAGGCTAAGCGGAGCTATTCGGGGTTTCAAAACACAGAATTCAAGGTTAAAACTATAAATGACCTATCGGGTTATCACATTCTCCACCTCTAAAACAAACGTTCATCCTCGAACGGACATAGAAAAGTACCTAGACTGGTAAAAAGTTGTGGATATCTAATCCTCATGTCTGACTCAGACTCCCAAGTGGCTGTCTCGATCGGCTGACCTCTCCACTGCACTCGAACTAGGATAACTCTTCGACCTCAACTTCCGGACCTGCCGGGCTAGAATGGCCATCGGCTCCTCCTCATAAGTCAAATGCTTTTCCAATTTGACTGAGCTAAAATCTAACACATGGGACGGATCATCATGACACTTCCGAAGCATAGACACATGGAACATTAGGTGGATTGTTGATAAACTAGGTGGCAATGGGAGCTTGTAGGCCACCTCACCAACACTATGAAGAATCTCAAAGGGTCTGATATACCTAGAGCTAAACTTGCCCCTCTTTTCGAACCTCATCACACCCTTCATGGGTGAAACCTGAAGCAACACCCTCTCTCTACCATGAATGAAACATCACGAAGTCTACGGTCGGCATAACTCTTCTGCCAAGGCATCCTATATTAAATCTGTACCCAACAGCCAAGCCTCCCCCTGCTCGAACCATCCAATTGACGAATGGCATCGCCTCCCATATAATGCCTCATAGGGAACCATCTAAATGCTCGACTAGTAGCTATTGTTGTAGGAAAACTCCTCAAGCGGCAAGAACTGATCCCAAGAACCCCCGATATCTATAACATAGTCGCGAAGCATATCCTCCAATATATGAATAGTGCGCTCGGACTGTCCGTTCATCTAGGGGATGAAATAATATGCTCAACTCAACCTACGTGCCCAACTCAAGTTGCACTGCCCTCCAAAAGTGCGAGGTGAATTGCGCACCTCAATCAGAAATGATAAACACGGGCACACTGTGAAAACGAATGATCTCGCGGATGTAGATCTCAGCTAACCGCTTTGAAGAATAGGTAACTTCCACTAGAATAAAATGTGCCGACTTGGTTAACCTATCCATAATGACCTATACCATGTCGAACTTCCTCTAAGTCTGTGGGAGTCCAACAACGAAACCCATAGTGATACGTGATAAGTGGGGATTTTGACTGCTTATTAACGCCTTTTAGCTTTAGTTTTAGTCTAAAAGCATTGCATTGTGTTCCTAAAACTAATGAAATTATGCAAAATTGCAGGAATGCTAGAAGTTGGTCTTCCAAGATGAAAGCCGACTCAAAAAGGAGTAGTCCGAAGCATAAGACAATAAAGACCGCGGAAGCACAAATGTGCGGTCCGCAGAAAGAATTCTGCGGCCGTAGAAGAAATTGTGGATTGCGAAATTCCATCTGCGGCCGCAAAAGATCAGAGAGTCTACATTTTGTTACTCAAATGTGTAGCCGCAGGTCTAATTGTGCATGACCGCAGAAATCATATTACGGCTGCACATCAACTAATTCTCTGTCATCGGAGAATTGGCATATTTTTGGTTTCTGATATGCGACCGCAAGTGAAATTGTGTGGACCGTACTTCACTTTTGCTGCCGCAAATCTAAATTGAGCAGTCCCGAGTCCTCATCCATGGCTGCAACAAAATTGTGCAAACCGCAGATCCTTACCATGCAAGCATATTGTGTTTGTGACACTCACTGTGTTTTCTGGTGTATTCTTGCCTATCTCTTGTGTATGCCATAACATTGAATTTCCACTAACAACCGCCTTCTATTGATATGGACAATGGTTCAATCTAGTGGCAGAGGCAGCAATTCTAAAGGGAAGGGTGAACCTTCTCATAAACGAGCCAAGAGAGCTTTACTTATTTCCCAACAGCAGGAAATCAGAAAAAAGACAACAGCCGAGAGGGGGGAGGTACAGATCTCCCCGAGACAAGTTCATAGCCCTGTCTAGGGATGTATTAGAGGGCAACTCAGCCTTTGTTTAGGAACAACCGGCAGTACAGCCTAGGCCGTCAGGGAGATTTCAACTTAGGGATGAGTCGTCCTCATCCCATAGCACTTCCGAGGGATCGAAAAGTGCTAGTCATGCTTCTGAGCCTTCAGCAGCACCAGTCCCTATGACACAAGATACATCCATTCAGGACATACCCAATGATGGTAGAGGGGGAGATGCCACAACTGCTGGGACTAAAAGAACAAATAAGAAAGAGGTTTGGGAGGAACGATTTGTCAGCCTAGCAGCTTTCACTACTTTCCGCACATGGTGGTTGGCGAGGTCGCTAACACTTGAGCGATAGTTCTTAGTGATAGATTTAGAGAGGTATAACCTGGCTGTACTGAGGCAGTTTAGAGAACGCAAAGGGTGGATGTGGTTTACCTAGAGTGTGGTGGATGCTAAGGAACACCTTGTCCGGGAATTCTATGCCAATGTTGCGCATATTATAAAGGGGACAAAGGTGACAAAAGTGTGAAACCTCAAAGTGCGATTTGATTAGCACACGCTGAAAAGTGTGCACTTGGGGATGCAGTTCGTCCTTGGGTAGCAGATATTATAGTTGCACCAGGACCACCACCACCATGGATCATAGCTGGGCTTTCTATCCATCGGAGCACACTGAGCTTCAAAACAAAAGGGTGGCAATCATCTATCTGCAGCAGGCTGGACCTGAGTCAAAATGAGACTCACTTACTGATTTCTCGGGTTGTCTTAGTTGCCTGCATTATGGCTGGGTATCCTATTAATGTGGTGTTGTGATGTCGGCTAATATCTCAGTGATCGCCCGGCATGATAACTCTTCCTACCCGTACCCTACACCATTACAAAGTATCCTACAGATGTAGGGGTGGAACCAAGGGATTTTGATACAAAGGTGAGGCAGAAGAAGCCATTCTCATGGTACTCACTTATGGATGCGAACAACCCGAAGAGAAAAGGTCAGTCGTCTACCACCACTCGCCAGTCTGATGAGCCAGCTATGGTAGTTGCATAGAAGTTGATGTTCCATCCACTACGGCCGAGCCTTCCTCTAGTGTCGTAGATATGCCTCCACCATCATTTTCATTCCCTACTGCAGTTCTTGCCATAGCTTCCACTTCGGATTTGAAGCCGATGCCCATGCCTACTGCTCTACTTTCTGTGCTGCGAGTCTCCCAGACATTTGTGAGCCTCAACAACTGGATGCAGCTAGTAACTGCAAAGATGTCTAACTTATCCAGTGCTTTTATAGCACAGTCTACTATTCAGGCACCGCAGTTTCCCCCGACAATTGAGGAGACATTAAAGAAGATCCTAGAGAACCAGAACACCATCATGGCTACCTTAGTATAGCACGGGTCAGCGATCGAAGAGCTGGGAAAAGATGTAAAGAAGATGAGAAAGTCCCAGGCCAGCAAGAAGTCAGTGGACAAGCTCCGGAGATAGTACCAAGCTTGGTGCAGTTGAGATATCCCCTTTGACATGTTGATCGACCCACACCCTTCAGACCCAGATCCTGCAGCACCGGTGGCACCAGCTGGCCAGTCTTAGGAGCCAGACTCTGCTGTCGATACTGTTGAGGCAGTGCGTCAGATGTTCACCAATCCAGTCACACCCAGAGTTGAGGATAATGAGATTCCATTGGATGAGACTGAGGGCGGGTGACATTGCTGGGGACACAGAGATGCCCAAGGAGCCATAGGGAGTTTTCTTCACTCTTTCCCCTCTTTTACTCTTATTTTGTTAAGCATTGGGGACAATGCTTATCTTTATTCAGGGGTGGAGTTTATTTTGATCATATGAGACATTTGGCATGTAATAACTTGATATTATTTTCTTTTTCTTTCTTATTCTGTATATATTCTCTCTTTTTCTCTCATTATGTGTATTCAGTAGTATTTGTTTATTAGCTTCTTTATTTTTGTTCCTTTGTTAGTTCTTAGTTTGAGTTAGTAGCTTATTTGTTTGCTTTAGTAGCTTCTTTTTATGTTTTAGTAGATAATAAGCCATTCGTTTTCTTAATGCCACGATTCTTTTAAAAGGTAGTTGTTGTGTGAACAGGGTGACTCGTCTTAATGATGGATGGCATGACAACCTTCTTAAGGGAATGAGTCCGTTTTTGGTGTTTAGGTAATAATAGTAGTAGTAATAAATAAAAAGACCTAATTAAGTCATGCTCGAAGAGTCAAACATGTTTCAATTGGTACCAACACACTTAACTACATGCTTATGGTTAGAAACAAGGTTTTTGAAGAAATAGCTCTAATTAGTGACTTTGTGACTCTTGTGTTGACTTTGACAACCATCAATCGGTTTAATTGAACCATAGTGATTTTCAATCTTGAATGTGGTCGTTATGGGCCCTCAACTCTATCGTCTTCACCAATCTAGTTTCATGAGGGGTGAGATTCTTTGTTTCTAGTCCAAGTACCCATGCGAAAGGTCCAAAACTTGCCCTGAATGTATTTTAAGGCGAAATCTTAAGTTTTGCTTGGCTTGAGAAGTGATTGTAGGCTTTCCTTGGCCCGTTTGAGTTTTCTATTGCCTACCAATATTTTTATCCCTAGTCAAACCCTTTGAGCCTCGAGCCTTTCTCATTTGATAACCATGTTACAAGCCTTTATCCGTTTTGTCGTGACCCTCTCTTGGCACCCAAGCTTTCCTAAACACTCATTTGAAAAAATGGCTAAAAACATAAGTTTGGGGGAGAGACGAGGAACATGAAAAAGGTATAAAGGCACAAAAAGAGAAAAGTAATGATGAGAAGAAAAGGCAAGAAAAGAAAACAACAAAAAGAAAAATGCAAAAAAATAAAAGGTAAATAAGTGGAAGAGTTGAAGGGATTCAAAGAGAGGTAATGATCCCAAACATGGAGAAATCAAAAAAGGAGAAAATGAATGTAATGATCAAGAAAATGTGATGTGAAGTATCTCTAGTTACCCAAGGTAAAGAAAGTGCCTCAAAGAATTGGCAAAGTGTGAGCCGAGAAATAAAAAATGGAGTGTTTAAGGAAAAGTGTAACCACTCACCCATACTGTTTCCAACCCTAATCCAAAAGCCTTCATTACATCCTGAAAGAAGTCCTACTTGATTTCAATCCGAGTAAGCTTACATTAGTGGCGATCTACATGAGGGGAAAGCATATAGTACTTGAAGCCGTACATGCGGCATTCTCTTGAGAGAGATGAATGATCCTTTTATAAATCTTTGGATTAAGTGCTAAATTTTTTAAGTGAGCACGCAAATGGAAAAGTAGAGGAGGAAGAGTTTGGAGTCCACCATAACCTACATAATAGAGCAAGAGTCTTTGATGAGTAAAGTCAATTCTGGAAGCTCAAATGCCAGATTAGAATTTTATGTGCGTAAATGTTTAACTTGTCGCCTTGTCGATAATACATGAGTAGTGTGGGTAATTTTTGGTCCCAACTGTTGTGTGGATGGCTCACCTTTGACTCGCTGAAATGATCCTTAACTTTTAGAGTGTTTATGGAAAGGTGTAACCACTCACCCATACTATATCCAACCCTAATCCGAAAGCCTTCATTACATCCTGAAAGAAGTCCTACTAGATTTCAAGCCGAGTAAGCTTACATTAGTGGCGATCTACATGAGGGGAAAGCATATGGTACTTGAAGCCGTACATGCGGCATTCTCTTGAGAGAGATGAATGATCCTTTTATAAATCTTTGGATTAAATTTTTTAAGTGAGCATGCAAATGGAAAAGTAGAAGAGGAAGAGTTTGGAGTCCACCATGACCTACATGATAGAGCAAGAGTCTTTGATGAGTAAAGTCAATTCTAGAAGCTCAAATGCCACATTAGAATTGTATGTGCGTGAATGTTTAACTTGTCGCCTTGTCGATAATACATGAGTAGTGTGGGTAATTTTTGGTCCCAACTGTTGTGTGGATGGCTCACCTTTGACTCGCTGAAATGACCCTTAACTTTTAGAGGTAGGAACTAATTTATTTGCTTGAGGACAAGCAAAGACTTAAGTTTGAGGGAGTTGATAAGTGGGGATTTTGATTGTTTTTTAACGCCTTTTAGCTTTAGTTTTAGTCTAAAAGCATTGAATTATATTCGCGAAACTAATGAAATTATGCAAAATTGCAGGAATGCTGGAAGTTGGTCTCCCGGGATGAAATCCGACTCAAAAAGGTGTAGTTCGAAGAACAAGGCAATAAAGGCCACGGAAGCACAAATGTGCAGTCCGCAGAAGGAATTCAGCAGCCTTAAAAGAAATTGTAGATCGTATAATTCCATCTGCGGCTGCAAACAAAGAGGAAAAATCTAGCAGACATTTGCAAAGTGCGGACTGCACATGAATTGTGCGGCCGCAAAAGCTGCGCTAAGAGTCGAAGGTCAGGAGCCTCTATGAATTGCAGACCACACACGAATTGTGCAGCCGTAGAAGAGCTTTGCGGCCGCAGTCCTAAATTTGCGAACTGCAGAAGAGTTTCCTTGCGGCCGCAATCCAGAAATGTGCGATCGCAGAAGAATACCTCGCGGCCGCAGTTCAGAAATGTGCGGCCTCAGAACTCCAGCTCCCGCCAGATGAAGAAATCTGCGGACGGCATATGGAATTGTGCGGCCGCGGAACCTCCCGAGGGGCATTTTTTTAGCCTTGTGTAAATAGACGAGTTTAATACAAAATTATGTCAAGATTGAACCTCTGAAATTGTTGTAGCCGTTTTTCTTTACTATTTAGGAAGTTTTACTTATATTTGGTGTATTTACAATAGATTTAATCATTTTAAGCGTCCATTATGGGTTTAATTAGTTTTTCTTCCTTATGTTCTTCAAACGCCGTTATGAGTAGCTAGACTTTTACTAGGGTTGTAACCCAACCCTAATGTGTAAACCTTATGAGTATCTAATTTAGTGTTTGTTTATGAGTGGGTGTTGATTATTTAGCTTAGTTCATGCTTTAATTGTAGAAATAATGGTTGCAAACATTAATTCATGCCTATTTGACTTAGTCACTACTTGAGAAAGAGGGACCTAGTCTAGGATAACTTAGCTAACAAGGAATTGGGTCAATTGAGAGATTGATTAACTCAATTATGGTTTAACCTAGAGATAGTAATAACCCGACTTGGACTATTATCAACTGTTTTAAGTGATACCCATTTAGTCTTGAGAAAGCCAAAGAGGGAAAAACTACTCTCTGATCGAGAGGTATTGAGTAGGTAATTTAAAGTTGATAGCTATAATACACCCCAATCAACAAAACAAGCATTAAAGTCTTTATCCCACTACGCAAACACCTAGGTCATGATCACAACCCTAGGATTTTTATCTATTTGAAAAAACCTTAAAAACAATTATCTCTAGTCTTCTTTCTTTATTTTGAAATCATTAGTGTAACATTAGAAATACAAATCAAATCCTTGTTATGGAAGTGCAATCTAGATAATCCAATTGCTCAAATTGAAATATATACCCTTTACTCCCATCTTAGCTCCCCGTGGATTCGACCCCGACTCTTAGTTGGGTTTTTATTATTGCATACGACTGTTTCATACCTGTTTAGAGGTGTGCTTTGGACATGATCAATAAGCTCTCACTTCCACTCAGGAATCTCTAACTTCTGAAGCAAACCACCAGGTCTCTAATGCCCGTACTCAACTTGCTGACAAGTTAGACACAAAGCTACATATGCAACTATATCCTTCTTCATCCTCCTCCACCAATAATGTTGCCGCAAGTCCTGATACATCTTAGCGGTGCCCCAATGAATAGAATATCAGGAACTGTGGGCCTCCTCAAGAATCAACTCACGAAGCCCATCCACATTCGGCACACAAATACGACCCTTCATCCTCAAAATTCTATCAACTCCAACAATAACCTGCTTGGCACCACTGTGCCGCACTGTGTCCCTAAGGACAAGCAAATGGGGATCATCATACTGACGCTCTCCGATGCGCTCATATAAGGAAGACTGAGTGAATGTGCAAGCGAAAGCACGATTGGGGTCTGAAATATCTAAACTCACAAACTTATTGCCAAAGCCTGACATCTGCAGCAAGTGGCCTCTTTCCAACTAGAATGTGCGCAAGGATTCCCATACTCACAACCTTTCTACTCAAGGCATCGGCCACCACATTGGCCTTCCCGTGATGATACAAAATGGCGATATCATATTCTTTCAACAACTCCAACCATCTCCTCTGCCTCAAGTTGAGATCCTTTTATTTGAAGAAATACTATAGACTCCGATGATCCTTGAATACCTCACACGACACGTCGTAAATATAGTGCCTCCAAATCTTCAGCGCATGAACAATGGTTGCCAACTCTAAGTCATGAACAGGGTAATTCTTCTCATGAACCTTTAACTGCCACGACGCCTATGCAATCACCCTACTATCCTGCATCAATACTGCACCAAGCCCAATACGAGATGCTTCACAGTACACCGTGTAAGATCCTGAACCGGTGGGCAACACCAATGCCGTAGTCAAAGCAGTCTTGAGCTTCTGAAAGCTCAACTCACACCCGTCCAACCATCTGACACGAGGTACCCTTCAGGGTCAATCTAGTCAACATTGCTGCTATAAATGAAAACCCCTCCACAAACTAGCGATAATAACCCGCCAAACCAAGGAAACTCCGAATTTCTGTAGCTGAAGTAGGTCTAGGCCAGTTCTGAACTACGTCAATCTTCTTAGGATCCACCTATATGCCCTCTGCCGACACAACATGTCCCAAAAAGGCGACTGAGTCTAACCAAAACTCATACTTTGAAAACTTGGCATATAACTGGCTTTCTCTCAGAGTCTGAAGTATAATCCAAAGATGCTGCTCATGCTCATCTCGACTGCAGGAGAAGATCAAGATATTATCAATGAATACAATCACAAAAGAATCCAAGTAGGGCTTGAACACCCAGTTCATCAAATCCATAAATGCTACTGGGGCATTTGTCAATCCAAATGACATCACTAGAAACTCACAATGCCCGTACCAAGTCCGAAAGCCGTCTTAGGGACATCGGGTGCCCTAATCCTCAACTGATGGTAGCCAAAACTCAAATCAATCTTCGGAAATACTTTGGCACCCTGAAGCTGATAAATAAGTCATCAATCCTTGGCAACTGATACTTGTTCTTGATAATGAATTTGTTCAACTACCGATAGTCTATACACATCCTCATCGATCCATCCTTCCTCTTCACGAACAACACGAGCGCACCCCACGGCGAGACACTAGGTCTAATGAAGCCCTTATCAAGCAAATCTTTCAACTGCTCCTTCAACTCCTTCAACTCCGGTGGAGCCATACGGTATGGCAGAATGGAAATGGGCTGAGTGCCGGAGCCAAATCAATACAGAAATCAATATCCCTGTCATGTGGCATTCTCGGCATGTCAATAGAAAACACCTCTGGAAACTCACGAACAACTGGTACTGAATCCATGGATGGAATCTCTACATTAGAATCACGGGCATTGGCCAAATAAGTTAGACATCCCTTCTCGACCATGCTTTGAGCCTTCATATAAGATATAACTCTGTTGGTAGAATGGTTAGGAGTCCCCCTCCAATCTAATTGAGGCAACCCCGGCATGGCTAAGGTCACCGTCTTGGCGTGACAGTCCAATATAGTATGATAAGGGGACAGTCAATCCATACCCAAGATGACATCAAAATATACTATATCAAGAAGTCGAAGATCTACACTAGTCTCAAGACTCCTAATGGTAACCACACATGAGTGATATACACGATCTATAACAATAGAATCTCCCATAGGCGTGGACACATACATAGGAGCAATCAAAGAATCACGAGGCGCAACCAGATATGACGCAAAATAGGATGACACGTAGGAATAACTAGATCCTGGATCAAACAGAACTGAGGCATCTCTATGGCAAACGAGAATAATACCTGTGATAACGGCGTCAGATGACTCGTCCTTAAGCCTAAAAGGAAAAGCATAACATGGGGGCTAGGCCCCACCACTCTGAACTACGTCCCTGGGATGGCCTCTAGCTGGCTGGCCTCTACCTCTAACGACCTGACCTCCACCTCTGGCTGCCTGACCCTGCCCCTAGCTGGCTGAGCGGGCGGTGGAGCAACCGCTGTGCCGGAACCATGGCACGAGAGCCCTATTGTTGCACGCCGCTCTGTGACCTAGGGCAAAATCTAGCAATGTCCCTCGGATCACCACAAGTATAACAAGCCCTCGGCTGCTGTGACTGCTGACCTTGGAACTGGCCCTGAGGACCTGAATAACCACTCTGATGGCTCTTGATCGGAGGTTCGCTGATAGGAGCTCGTGGTACACTGTAGGCTAGCTGTCCAGAATGAGGCACGTAAGGACCACGATTCCCTGAAGCACAGTAGGACGCCTGAAGCGCTGAATGAAATGTCTTGGAAGGATGGCCTCTACCAAAAGCACCCCTGCCTCTGAAACTACCGGAATGACTGGGCCTCTTATCTAACACCGCCCCCCCCCCCCCCCC
>MCJB01049208.1:106498-184702 GCA_002018475.1 Nicotiana obtusifolia
CTCCTAAACACGAGCTAACTCGATATGTCTGGCAATATCAACGATTGTTTGGAAGGAAATATCACTCCATGTTTCCTTAGCCATCTGAAGCTTGAGAGTGTAAGTGAGCCCCTCAATAAATCTCCTCACTCACTCCTTCTCAGTAGGAAGCAAGATAGTGGCATGGTGAGCTAAGTCCAAAAATCGAGACTCGTATTGGGTGATAGTCATACCACCCTGCTGAAGTCACTCAAACTGCCAGCGATACTCCTCTCTCAGGGTGACACGGATGAACTTCTCTAGAAATAACTGTGAGAACTGATCCCAGGTAAGTGCAGGCGACCCAGCTGGTCTAGTCAACATATAATCTCTCCACCATCTTCCGGGAGAACCAGTCATTTGAAATGCTACAAAATCAACTGCATTGGTCTCAACTATAACCATGTTCCGCAGCACCTCGTGGCAAAGGTCCAAAAAATCATGTGGGTCCTCAGAAGATGCACCACTGAAATGAACAGGAAAGAGCCTGGTAAACTTATCCAACCTCAACATACCTCAGAAGATAAAGCGGGCCTATCACCGGCCTGTGCCGCAACAACCGGCTGAACTACCCCAACTGGCAAGGCTGCAAGAGTCTGAAACTGGGGAGCCACCTGCTCCGGAGTGTGAGTAGCGGGAGTCTGTGCTCCTCCCCCAGCTCGAGAGACGGTTGGTGCCACCGGGAAAGTACTGGTTTGGCCACACTCTCCATAAGGCTCACCAAACGGACTAGAGAGTCCTGAAGCACTAGAGTGGCTATGAACCCCTTCGGGACCTGAGCTGGTCCGACATGTACGATCTGAGGTGGAACCTCCTCCTCAAAATCCACCTGAGGCTCCACTGCGGGTGCTGCTGCTCAAGTTCTGGGCTGAGCTCTAGCTCTGCCTCTGCTTCTGTCTCGGCCTCTGGCACAACCTCGGCCTCAACCTCTGCCACTAGCCGTAGCTTCCACAGGGGGCTCCGACTCCTGCCGGGTGGTAGATGCAGTGCATGTTCTCGCCATCTGCGAGAGAACAAGAATAGAAGGGTTCAATCATCAATGATAGAATAAAGTCGCACGACAAAGTAAGAAAGAAGTGACATTTTTCCTAAACTCCATATCCTCTGGAAGATAAGTACAGACGTCTCCGTACTGATCCTCCAGACTCTACTAAGCCTACTCATGACTCGTGAGACCTAGGCAACCTAGTGCTTGATACCAACTTGTCACACCCAAAAATCCCACCATCGGGACCGTGATGGTGCCTAACATTTCACTTGCTAGGCAAGCCAACGCTAGAATAGTATATCCATTTTTAACAGTTCAAATTAAACAATAATAAAGAAGAAACTGAAATAGCTAAAATAAATTCTGAAGTAAAGTGCGAAAAATCATAACAACTGAAATATCTAATACCGTCCCGAATCTGGTGTCACAAGTGCACGAGCTACTAGAAGTTCTACAAATAGAGTCTGAAATAAATACAACTATTTCGGTTGAACTAAACAGTAAAATAGGAAAGATGAAGGGGGCTTCAAGGTCTGCGGACGTCAGCAGATCTACCTCAAGTCTCCAAATGATAACCCGAGCTAGTGCACCTCACGTACAGTTGTGACCAATTCCAAAATCTGCATAAGAAGTGCAGAGTATAGTATGAGCACAACCGACCCAATGTACTCTATAAGTGTCGATCCTAACCTCGACAAGGTAGTGGCGAGGCTATGACAGGATACTCACGTAATTAAACTTGTACAAACATAGCTATATATACCAAACAGCAACATAATAGAGATTTAATATGTACAGTTGGGAGGGGACGTGCGAAAGGGAAAAAAGATACGATAACTACAATAGAAAAGACAACACAGATAGTCAAATAAATCATCAACCAAAGAGGACAAATAACATACAAAATGAAAATGGCACAGCATCACTCTTCGTGCTTCTACTCTCATCCTTACCATGAAATGATGATATAAGAGAAATAAAATGGCACGGCATCACCCTTCGTGCTTTTACTCTCGTTCTCACCATGTAACAGTGAATAACTGATATAGATTGGTACGGCATTACCCTTCGTGCTTTAATTCTCTTCCTCATCATGTATTAATCAGTATGTGCTTTAATTCTCTTCCTCACCATGTATTAATCAGTAAATACAGAAATGAAATGGCATGGCATCACCCTTCGTGCTTTAACACTCTCCCTTACCATGTTGTAATGGATACACAAATTCGGGAGATAAATAATGTAAGGGATGTACTTTACGTCAATTATGATCCCAAGATACCAAACTTCATCTTCCAAAATACTCAATAATCACAATTAATCCATAAATATGGAAGGAACGATCAAATAAGTAATAATCTAATCTAAGCATGGATGTCATAATTACAGAGGCAATAAATCACAAGAAAACAAGTTCTACCCGCATGCTTTAACCCAACAACGACGCATAAGTACTTGTCACCTCACATATACGTTGTACCCACACTTTAAACACATAACAAATAGGCAAACAAGTCCTAATCCCTCAAGTCAAGGTTAACCACGACACTTACCTCGCTCCGCAACCAATTCAAAGTTCAAGTACGACCTTGCCTTTCTAACAAGTCTCTAAACCAACCAAATCTAGCAAATTATCAACCAAACGATTCAAAACAAGCCTTAGAAACTACCCATGTATGAAAGAGTTTCAATTTAGATCCCCCAGACGCGCTTGGTCAAAACCCGAGGTTGGGACCAAAATCCGACCACCCATTTATCTCCGAGCCCGGTTATGTAATTCAATTCGAAATTCTACCACAATTTGAGGTTTAAATTTCAATTTTACAAAAATCCTTAATTTCATGCCAAATCCCCAAATTTCTACCATGGGAATCCTAGGTTTGACGTTGAAATCTTATGGAATATAATGGGTAATTGAAAGAAGGTACATTAGAGTCACTTACCAATGGATTAACGAAGAAAAGCTCTTGGGAAAATCATCTCTAAGGTGTTTAGGATTGAGAATTTGAAAGAATGAGCTAAAAACCCGTTTTTCTCAGCTTTTGTCCAGGTGTAGATGTCTTCGCAAATGCGAAGAAACCCACGTCTTTGCTATCATCGCATTTGCAATGATTTGTTCGCAAATGCAAACTCTGGGACTCCTGCAAATGCGACCTTTTGATTGCAAATGCGATTTTTTGCTGACCCAGCCCCTATTCGCGAATGCGAAGAAATGGTTCGCAAATGCGAACCTAACAGGAATTTGATTGTTTGCAAATGCGAACATTGACCTTGCAATTGCGAGATCAAAGACTTGCACCAGAACTAGATGCACCAGCTATTTTCCTAAGTCCAAAACCACTCCGAAGCCTATCCGATGCTCACTCGAGCCCTTGGGGCTCCAAACCAAACATGCACACAAGTCCAAAATATCATACGAACTCACTCGCACGATCAAACACCAAAGTAACACCTAAAACCACGAATCGGACACCAAAACAAATGAAATTTTCAATGAAACTTAAGAACTTTCAATATTCTACCAGACGTCCGAATTACGTCAAATCAACTCCGTTTTGCGCCAAATTTTGCAGACAAGTCATAAATACAGTCATTAACCTATAACAAGTTTCAGAACCAAAATCCGAACCCGATAGCAACAAAGTCAAACTTCGGTCACACTTATTAATTCTTTAAATCTTTAAATTTCTAGTTTCCAATAAATTGCGATAATTCGAGCTAGAGACTTCCGAATTTGATTCCGGGCATATGTCCAAGTTCTAAATCACGATACAGACCCACCGGGACCGTCAAAACACTGATCCGGGTCCGTTTGCTCAAAACGTTGACCGAAGTCAACTCAAATGAGTTTAAAGGCATGATTTCACATTTTCGTCAAATTTTCACACAAGAATCTTCAGAAAAAAGACACAGACTGTGAACGCAAATCGAGAAACGTTAAATGGAGCTATTCAGAATTTCGAATCAAAGAATTAAATGTTAAAACTACAAATAACCTATCGGGTCAACACAGAGAAGCCCAAAATAAAATAAGAACTGCACGCTACTGTAGGTAAAGGTTAAAGAGGATATAACGGGTCAAAACAGAAAGAGCTTTGATTATTCTTATTTCTGTTTTTATGAGAATATATAGAAATGTCAATTTTGAACCTTAGAATATACGAATAGAAGCAATAATGCTTTAATGTAATGAAACGATCAGAGGGCAGTGTATTTGGGGAAGAGACACTCCGAATATGCATGCAAATTAAATAAAATTTTGGATCAGAAGGCAGTAATTTTAAGGTGGTTCGCTGGTTTTGATTCACGAACTAGTTATGCAGGCCATTAGAATGCAAGAATTATTTAAGTGGTAAATAATAATGTATGAATCGTTACGCGCTAAATAATAATATAGGGGTGGTTATGTGAGGATTGCTTATTGTAATGGGTTTTTTTGTCTTTAGTTGCTCTTAATGTATATAATTTCATCCCACATTCTAAATCTCACATAGAATAATATATAGATTCATGTATAACTTATGCAAGTAGTTGCCGAGTTACCTTTGGTGCATGGGGTTCAATTGAATCCTTTTTGCTGAAAAATTGCACAGAGCAAAAAGTGTAAAATACAAATTTTTTGCAAGTATATAAACTATTGAATTCCTTTGACATAGGTTCCCCTCGGCTGTCTCGATCTACAACCGGATACTTTTTTTGGTACTGGTTGAATTACTTTGAACTCTAAGAAAGGATCAACTGTCTCTCACTTTACGTTACCGGTAAAACATTTCTTGCTAGATCGGATTGAGAGTGACTTCTTCCGCTGAATAAGGTGTTTCGTTTGTGCGTGTGACATTTTTTATGTATCCCTTTGCTCAAATATCTGACTCGCTGATGTATGTTGGTATTAACAATGTGGAGTTTAATAAAGCCAACTGAACATTATACTGAATTATGCGGTGATTGTTTTTATAATTGTGCAACCAACCCAACATTGAATTCTTTAAGCTAGATTTTATGTTTGGGATAATTTTTGTTAATGTGGTGAACCAAATGATCCCATAGGGTACTATTGATTTGGTGTGGGTTAATATTTGCCATGTACTGAGTTAAAGAAGTACTACAGAATTAATCAAAATTTAAGAGGAAAAGGGAACTACCAAATAACAAGTATAGACTTCTGGAATGGGCTGGACTGAACAGATCAATAAGTCAATAACAACTACACAAAAATCCTTGACCTCAACTTGACTCAGTCTGTATGCATATTTTTTAAACCAACATTACAGTAAACAACTTTGCATGCCTGTGAAACCATGAATCATGTAAAAGGATGCTCTATATGCACGAGATTGTGTGTTCCCATTTTTTGTTGTTGTTATTTTTGCATAGGTATACATAGTTCGAGCTGATATAGGTTCAGTTGAACCTCGCCCTAAAGCCCTCCTTGGGAGTTGTCACCTATTCCTGGGGTTTGGATGAGAAGTTGAATCTTCCTGTTGCAGTTGGTCAATGGTGGCTCTTAAAAGATCGTCTGCAGAACCTGGATCAATTGTGAAATCACACTGCTGCTCTAAATTAACGTCAGTGGAGATGTTGTTCCCAAATGAACTGTCAACAGAGGAACCAGATTGAAGTATGTCTATCCACCTTATATCTAATATACTATCAAATTGGCCTTCCTTTAATTGCATTGTATCAGTAGAAGCCTGATAATCACTATTTACTTGTAGTATATTACTGTCTAAAACGGAGGTACTCTGTCCCACTACTGAAGGTATCCTATCTTCTTTCTGACATTGTTTGATATACCGTTTATTTTTGTGTTGGACTTGGTAACTACTATTTGAGAGTGAAGTACTTAAGGCTGCTGCTGAATTAGTTTCATCTATGTTGTTAACAGACCGGTCACTAAGGAAGAGATGCGGGAAATTAAGCCTTGCATCTGATCCTCGGTGCCTAAAGGCCTCAACATCATAAGCAAAAGCAGCTTCTTCCGCGCTGTGAAACGTGCCTAGCCAGAGTCTAGTTCTTTTTCGTGGAAGACGAATCTCCGCTACCCATTTCCCCCAGTGGCGTTGTCTCACTCCCCTGTACCGCTTAGGGGTTGTGGAGATAGTGCCATAATTGTAAGTGTTCCGACACTGAACTAGCGCAAGATGTCGCCGGTCATAGTCTAGCAAGCAATTTTGAGGTGCAAAAGAAATCATAGTTGGGTTCTGGAAAGGCAATTGCATAGGAAGTTGACTTGTCGTTGATGAAATATCATCAAGGGCAAAAGGAAAACTAAATCTTGAATTATGGGCAGTATAACTAGACTGTTTTGGATCACACGTTGCAGCTCTAAGGTCTTTGTGTTCTGATGATGGGATTTTGAGCTTCTTTAGCGGTCTATCGGTCGACATAGTGGCTTGAATATTGCCAATTGATTCGACATATTCCATTTTCTGTGCTCGTACGAGGTGGCGTTCTCACAGTAAGTCTGAATGCAAATTTGAAGGAAATCTAACTTTACTTGAATGGCAAGGAGGAGGAAATAAAGGTTACAATGCGATAGAGAGATGACGAGGGAGCTTAGTTTTATTTGATAAAGAGGACAAGAAACATGGATGGTGGTGACACTTTTTTGAAGCCATCTTTTTCAACAACACAAAAGAGTACATTTTTCCCACACTAAAGTGACAGAAAAAGTCACTAGTGTGTGCATGCGACCACGTTTTTGTTGACATACAAAGGCACGACTCTTGCATTTCTGTAGAAGCCAACCCAATCTACTTGCGGGTTAAGTGATGGAGATTCGTTTACCTCACTAGCCACTTGCTTTTTTGAGTAGTAATGAATACTACTTTTTTATACAATAATGTTCAAATATTAGAAGTTTTAGTTCCATAAGAAAAAAGTAAGGCATACATTGGACGATCGTTGGTTTTACAAAGGGTATTTCAGTTTATAAGTCTTTCGTTGGTTATTGAAATTGGCATTATATACAGCGATAGGAGGAAGAGGAAACATAGGGTATTTCCCATTTAGTTACTTCATCCGTTTCAATATATATGACTTACTTTTTGTATATTATATTATAAAATAATTGCTACATTTCAATATTTAGTAGATTAAGTTTTTAATTTCGTATTTTCGTTTGATTCTTAGTCATATTCATGAATGACATGGCATGTTTAGGAGTCGCAAGATTCAAAGGATAATTTTAGTATTTTATGCACACCTTTGTTAAAAACCACAAGATTCAAATGCTTTATTTTATATTCTTAAACTTTGTATTTTGTCACATTAAGCCACATAAAATGAGGCAAAGGAGCATAAGTTTGGCAATGTTTTAATAAAAAAAGAGTTTTCATTTAGCATTAACAAAGTTTGAAGCCGAGTTTTCGTAAAAATCTAAACCAACTCTTTGCTTCATCATAAGTCACACTTACCTGGTTACTTAAAAAGTTAAAACTCTTGGCCGTGTTATAATTAATGTAGTGTAATTTGCAGGCGTGCTTCAGCAATAGGTTGGTTAATATATAGAGGTCTCTCTCAATAGCATCAGTTTCACAAGGAGATCAATTCAACGAAAAAATAAAAAATTGTTAGTAAGAAGTCAAAGTCAGATGCGTTAAAATGATGTAGTGTAGAAGAGAGCAAGCATGCTTTAGATTTGGTTGCTTTTTGATTGGGTTACTAAATATAGATTTGTCGAAGGTTGCTTGTTTCTTGCGTGTGCATACAATTTTATGAAAGCGTGCGGAACAGTAATAGGGATTTTCTTCTAATGACGCCACTATTTTGCTCATTCTTCTTTTACTATGTCAATGCCACTATAGAATTAATGTGAAAACTTACAAATTGACAGAATCCATTCAAACACCAAGATTATTACTAGAAATACTATTGCTGAGGAACCAAGACCAAGAGTTGTTGAATTGTTTTCTTGCATCAAGATAGAAACAGATTTAACAGTTAGACATTGCGGGTTTTAAGTTTAAAGAGTGATTTATGAAATATACATCTAACTCTACCTGAAATATTAGATTCGACTAAACCTACAAACTCATGATTGGATCCGCCACCACAATAAGAGTTTGAGATTTAAAGATGATGGGAGAAAAACATAAGAGAAATATGTCTTCTCAACTATTAAGAGTTGTGGTGGAATGAATAAGATCTTTTTACCCTTAACTAGAGATTTGAAGCTCTTACCTTTTTAATGGGCCGGGCCTTACGTGATGAAAATCCAAATTAATCGAGACCCCGTTGAGGACTATTGGACGCCGAATAAAAAAAAGTCTCCTTCAAAGCCAAAGTGCACCAATATCCAGTCACCGGTTAAACAAGCTCCTCGCTTTGTGGCATGCCCCCTGGAGGTACCAAATTTGACCCATAAATGTGCAACCTACCCAATCCGCCCGAATTTTAGTGGGTTTGGGTCAATAACATTTTCTTATCGGGTTCTCTTAAATGGGTCAATTTGGGTCACTCAACGGGTCAGTTTCTTAACCTATGATCTTCCTGTTTTTTTAGGAAAAAAAACTTAAATAGTCATTATCTTACTATAGTTTACTTTAGTTGGCCCAAACAAAATTTAGCCATAAATGTTTCAAGTTTGAGGGTGACAAACGAAAAGAGAAAGAATCTTTCAACTGGCAGTTGTGATAATCAAGGACTCTAGGATTTTCTCATGAATATACAAACGTTTCTTATGCATTATCTATGACGAATCAAAAACATAAACTTTCCCAGATAAACACAATGCATAATACCGATATAATAAATCTATAAACCAGTATATAATTAATGTGTAATGTATATGTATTGGTTTATACACAAATTATATAGTGATTATACACCGATTACATAATTATAACACAATGTATAAATAACTTCTTTTCTCTGTATTTACTTATTTTAAAATTATACATATTATACAGTGAGTATACATTAATTATACGGCAGTCAAGGAAGACCCCATAAACCAACAAATCCTTCATTTCCACTTGGATTTACAGCATTTGGGATGAAAATTTTGACTATAATTTTAATTTGGATAGAAAAATATGAGAAACTAGAAGGATAAGTTGAAACTAACGAAAATCTCAAACAAAATAACTGCAGTAGATATGACATTGCAAAGCTCTTCAAAACGCGGTGGTATTGAGGTATTTCCTATTAGGATGTTAAAGAAGAGAAAGAATGAAAGATTTTTTTTTTTTTTTTAATTTGGGTAACTGAAAAGCAGAAGAAAAAGAATAAAAAGAGATATTTTTAATTTGGGTATCTGAAATTCCTACAATTACGCCTAGTTTGTTAGCTGGCTTAACTGGCTACAAACGATAAAAAAAAATGTGTGAAAATTGTTTAAATGGGTTATAAAAAGAAAATAGGTTTATTTTAAGTTTATAAGTAAAATGGGCTGTTAATCCATTTAATTGTTCGTTTTGTTTATCCGCTTGATGACTTCTAAAGCCAAAACAAAATTCCTTCGAAATGCCTTCAATACTTCAGTGAATGCCATGACTGTACTGTACCCTCCTGGATGTGCTTTATACTTTCTTATAGGTAAATGAACTACACTCTCTTGGTTCAACATTAATTGGGAGTATAAGTTAAAATAGTAAAAACTGTAACTTCAGAAGCTTCTTTAAATTTTGTGAAATTAGTACTGGTAGGCAGATTTTTGTAGGATTTTTGTCCTGATTTTCTTATCATATTTGAGTTTTACTTTTCTCTTAATGAAAAATTAAAATATTACCATAATTGCTTTTACTTTTCTTGAAAGTAAAATACAATTCTCTTTCATATTTGGTCATTCCTTGTCTTGGGAGAAAAATTTTGGACATCTATAAATTTAAGACGTCCTTCTCACAACTAGAACGATAATAGCATCCACAATGTAGTCTCTAAAGAGTCTTGTTCAGGGGGAGATTATTCTCTCAATAATTTTATGTTTTTATATTAATTTTTTCATATGTAGGCCAATTGGCCAAACCATATTAGAATAATATGTTTCTTTTAATATAGTATTTTCCGTCGTCTGATTATCGTGTTCAAGATTTGCAAATTATTCGCTCCGCATGACGCCTTAGTTTTTTCGATCACCAACAGATTTTAGTATCAAATTTTAAGATCTCTTATATTCTAGTATAATTTAGTTGACTTTTCATTCATAAATAAGAGTTTGATAAATTATTGCATTGGAACTTTTTATAGATTAAGGATTGGAAAATGTGAAAAAACATAAAGCTTCTGCAATCACTAAAACAAACATTTTGACAAAAAATTTGCTGCTACTAAAATCTGAGGAAAACAGATGTTTGAGTCAGTGTAACTTGCTGTGCATAGATTAGATGCTTTGATTTGAGTAATAATTGAGAGGATTGAGTTATGACCCGTTGCCTGACCTATCTTGACCCAAGTTAATTTTGAGCGGGTTGGATCATGACCCCTATAGCGATATTTGAACCGTCCATTTGCCACCCCTACATGCCCCTATAGTCAAATGAAGCTACTCCTACTATATATAAGCTTGCATCAGACAAAGGAGAAAGAGTGTCCTCCGACTCTCTTATGTTTTCTATTCCCACTAACACCCTTCCTTTCCCCAGTCTCTTTATGTAGTTGGAGACTTAGAAAAAAGAAATGGAGTAACCATTTTTGTGGCTTAACAAACAAAGATCATGAACCTAATAATCCCTTTACACATTTAGGAATCCAATAAACTAACGGTAATTAAGCACCAAAGCCAAATGCTGTTCTGCCTTAGTAACAACATGCCCTCTATCAGTTTCGCATCTCACAAAGGAGAAGTTTATATGATGTACATTCATTAAAAAAACATTGCAAACTCTTTTGCAGCAGCAGGGAAAAATCAAAGACCTTTTGAACAGTATGGTATTACCAACGACTTTCTCCAACAAAAACCAGACTCCTATCGTATGAAGTAAACTGCAGCTAAAAATTTGAAAAGTTGCATTAGTACAGAAACTCGCGATAGCTCTCATTTGTAGGCTGCCATCCCCACACCGGCGTCTCCACCATATGGTCCGGGGCTACCCCTGGCCTTGGAGTAAGACACGTAGTAAAACTCGGAGATTATGCTGGTGAAGAAAATGAAAGCTGCTCCAGCTGCAAAAACTCCCTTTCTCACCGTCTCACAAGACACAGGCTTATCATTAAACAGTAGTGATGATCTATACTTTGTGTGGTAAGCATTCCTAACCGAACCGGCTAACAAGCACACCTCGGCAATGAAAAATGTAACCCTGAAATATTAAGTGTGATCAGTAGCGGAATCAGAATTTTCACAGAAAGATTTTAGTAGCAAGATATATGATAACATGTTATTCCCTCTGTTTCAATTTAAATGACACACTTTCAAATTAGTCAGTTCCAAAAAGAATGACACATTTCTATATTTGGAAACAATTTAACTTTAAACTTTTTATTTGGCGCACTTTACCCTTTATGACAACCTTATAGAGCTACAAAATGGTCATGACACTAAAAAGCTTTTGCCTCTTAAGCTTTTAGGACCACATGTTTCAAAAGTTTTCCTTTTTTTCTTAAATTTTGTGCCAAGTCAAACTACATCATCTAAACTGAAATAGATCGGAAGGAGTATCATATTTACCAACATATGATGAACAGAAGAACAGCACACCCCCTTGAACCACCAGGGCTCAAAGCCTTTCCACAACAGAAGCAACTGCTCGCAACCATTATAAGGACTTGACTAACCATGAGGAATAGGAAAGCACCAACGCCAAATCCAGTTGAAATGTCAGAGTCATAGACGCAATAGCTATACACCTGCTCATTGTCTGTTTGTATCGTGGCCTACCAATGAAACAGAGACTTTTTAGATCACTTAGGTGAAGCACATTTGCTTCTAAAACTTGAATAAAATCTAAAAAGTCTGAAATACTTAGTAGACCATAACATTCATACCAGCAAAGAGCAAACAAAAATGCGAGCACGACTGATTCAGCAAACAAGAGATTTTCAACCTTCAAAAACCTAAGCAAGCACAACTGCACAAGACATTAACAAAATCCTTCTCTGGTGTTACAGTTGTCTCTCATTTCATTCTCCAACAGTTCCGTAGATTTTTTCACTTTCTAATTAAATATATTGCCTCATTCTCTCAGAGAAGCAACAACAAACCCAGTGGAGTCCTACAAGTGGGGTCTGGAGAGGATAGTGTGCACGCAATAGCGTAGCCACATAGAGTGAAATCGGAAAATTATACTGAGTATAGGGAAAATTATACTTTATATATAGGTCAAAAGTACTTTATAGAAACATATATTAAATTTTGAACAACCTTATAAATTTTCTAGTTCCGCCACTATGCGTATGGAGACCTTACCCCCTACCCTGGAGGGTAAAAACTGTTTTCGATAAACCCTTGGCTCAATTGGAGAAGCAAATGCTTCCTCAATAAGCTTAGCATAGTCAAATTGTTTTTGTGTTTGGACACTAATTTCTTAACATATTAAGAAAACCTTTCAAACTTAGGAGTTACATATAAAGTCAAAACTAGTAAAAATGTGTCTTCAAGAATCTTAATTGAAGAAAAATGGGTATAACTATCAAAATATTACTAATATAATATATGCTGCCATTCAAGTAAATGCCAAGCAGAGGAATTCTGCCTATTCATGGAAATCATCAAATCTTTGCACATAACCAGTACCGCTAGAAAATAATATACTTAGAAACCAGAAAATTTATGGAACAAAATTAAATTCTCAAGAATTAAACAAATCAAATACCAAAAAGCAAGTAACATATATGCTTTCTCTAATGGATCAAAACAGACAGATTCTATAAATATGAAAACAAGAATAGTAACGTAAGTACTTACCGTGCTCCTTCTCTGCTCAGCAGCAACAGCCAAAGCAAAAGCAATGAGATCCAAAACAAAGACAGTGATCATTAAAAGCTTCGAAGCCATAACTTATCAAATTGAAAACTTCTTTGTCTCTCTAGCTATATTGCAGATTAAAAAACACTCTATATATGTGGTTTCAGTTTCACTTGTCTATATACATGTAATAAAAGCCTTATGCGTAATGAAGAAGAAGAGTGCGTAACAAAGCAAAAAAGGTATCATTCGAGAGAAATAAAAGTGAGGGGACACCAACAAATGTAACGACGTTTCAACTTTCAGCTGTTCACCAGAATACGTAAAGCTGAATGCTACTACTTAGCGTTTAGTATTCTGTAACTACTACCCCACCATTCTTCTCATTTTCTTCTCAAGTCTTTTATTCCAAAAGGTTCAGTCACTTGATTAAATATGAATTGAGTACATTTATCAACCGTATTTCCCTTGTCCTACTACTATTAGCTAGTATTTGTACATATTAGTTGTAAGAAAAATGGTAGTCATTTGCCTATAGGATAACTTAGGGTTTCTTTTTTTAATATATCTAAAAGAATCAGTGTTCTAGGCTTCTAGCTAGCTACCTTAGTCACAAAATTTGACCAAGAGGGAAAAGCTCAGTTAACCGGTGATAATTTGAATAGTAATATACATATTACAGTATAATCTTTTTTATGACGATGTTATTATCAAATTAAATATGTAAGAAGTAAAACCTTAATCACACGTCATTAGAGGTGTTAATTAAAATCCCAAAGCTAAAGAAAATTGCATAACAAATCAAAAAACAAAAAGAAAGAAGAAAAAGATTTGTTGGGCAAGTTCTGCATTGATATGAAATTACCTAACGAGTTCGAATTTAATATTATATAATTGTTTTATGCTATCAAATACTATGTAAAAGTAACATCTAACAATACAGTTGTGTATAATAAGCGTAATTCGTTAATATGAAAATTTAATTAAACACTAAAGTATTAGTTATTAAAATATATTAATATTGCCAAAAATTCTTTATAGTATAAGCTAATTCCGACACGTAGTTTTTAATCTAAGGTTGGTGTTTTTATTTGGAGGTCATTATGATGACAATAACAACAGGAAAAGAATAGAATAAGATTCATAGAGATAGAGATAGAATAGATAGGGAAACAGACGCTTGGCTGATCTCGAAGAAACGTGTGATGATGTGGTGGTGGTTCGCCGTTTAATCTTTTCCAATTTTCCATGTTGCGAACATTTAAGTGGAATTTTTTAAGGGGAAAAAAGTTAGAACTTGCCTGCGAATATGAATTGATCTAATTTTACCATCTAGCTAGGATCAAATGAGCTCCTATATATCGGCGGCAAAAAAGTTTATTTACGCCCTAATTCACTAACAAAGGATTTATTTGTTAGCAGATGAGGCTGCCACGTCAATATATACTCAAATCTTTTATTTTCCATTATTTTTTCTCTCCGAGAATTTTCATAATTTATACCACGAAGATTTTATCAAAATGTCGTTCATTTTTTTTTACTCTTCGTGAGTGTATTAAATGTTGGATATAAATGTAGTTCTAATAACTATTTTCTTAGGAAAAAATGAACTAAATTGTCAGGTTCCAGCATAGAGTTTACACTATTTGGGATTCTTGCCACATACCTTGTGTATTAATTTTGGATTCAATTTCCATTGACTCTCTTTGGTCTAGTTTTAGGATTCCACCTTTTCTTAATATACGAACCGTATCAGGATTGTCCCCTTCGTGTCTTTACTTTGTTTTGGATTCAATTTAGGTTTCTAGAATTTTAGAACCAAACTGATTTATAATAAGAAGGAGCTGGCCATTTTTATAAAAGAAGTTATTATTTTTCATTCTTTGTCATAAATTAATGTGAAATAGCAAATTTGCTTGTCACTTGTGATAAATTTCTATTTGTACTGTATTTTTGAAGTTATGTAATAATGGTTGCTCGTGTTTCAACTCTACATAGGATGATACAAACAACTATTACCAGAAAGAGTACTTAAATACTTTAACACCCAATGACCTTTCACCCCACAAGTATATTGCCATAATGATTTTTTGATATTTCTGTACAACTGCAGTTGATGTGCTCTCTATTTTGATTTTATGATGCTTAATATAGTTTGTTTGGTTGTTGTCTATTGCCTGACTTTGATGATATTCGGCTCCAGCAATTGGTGTCGTTTTCGAAAATTTACCACCGAAGTTGAAAATTACTGAAGCTTAGCAAAATACATTGTTTCTATTACATATTTTTGTCGTATTTTTCTACAAGAATTTCTGGTGCGTAGTGATCGTTCACTTTGGATTTGTTTCTGTTTCATAGTGCTGGTTGTTTTTTTTAAGTATTTGGTAACATTTCGGAAGTTAGTAAGCTAGAATTGTCAATTTCTGATGCTTAGAGTAAATCTTATTTTTTGCATTTTTTATTTACCTATTTTGAATGTTTCCTTCATGTAAAACATACACACATCTATTCTTCTTTAGTTTTTGCATTTTCTTTCTCTTTTTGATTGGATTTACTTTGTTCGATTGATTTTTTGCTTCTGTTTCGGAATATAGGTAGTCTACTTCTTGCTAAGGTAAGACAATCAAGATGATAACTTAAAATTTAATTACTTGATGAAAAAATAACTCCACTTCATTTTTATACATGCGTGATTATGTACAAATAAATTACTTTTATTGGTATACAGGTTGATATTGAAGAAAAATGCACCAATCATGCTACTAAGAAATTTGGATCCTTCAAACGGCTTATGTAACGGTACAAGAATGATATGCAGAGGCTTTGACAATAACGTTATACACGCAGAAATAATGGTAGGCCAAAATGCTTCCAAACATATGTTTATTCAAGAATTCAACTTTCACCGCTAGAAAATGAAAAATACCCTTTTAAATTCATCAAAAAACAAATATCAAGTGCGTTTATGTTTTTTGATGACAACTAATAAAGCCCAGTATCAAACAATACACTGAATTGTACTTGCCGCAATATATTTTTTTCACACGGGCAACTATATGTTGCACTTTCAAAAGGTATATCGATGTCAATAATAAAAGTTTTGGTTATGATAGAGCAACCGAAGAGACGAAGAGGCACATACACCAAGAACATTGTCTACAAAGAGATATTAGGTAAAATACAACAACATAACATATTATTAACTCTTACAATATATTACCTATAATTATAAATGTTATACATATTACGACCTTAACTAATTGTAACATTTGCAGATTCAGGAGATATTCATCATATTTGAATTCACCTATTACATTAATGTATTTACATTCATTTTTACATTTCAATTTCAAGTTGAATCTATTTGGACATTAACTACTATTACACATAGTTTCTTTTTATAATATATAATTCTTTTACAAACAGACACAACTTACACGTGAACTTACTTACTAAAACTAGTTTTACTAAAACGTATAAAGGAGAAGTTATAGTAATATAAAATGAAATTGGGCTTAACAGGTGATTGGTTATTCGATGAACAGTTGATTATAAGTAGTAAGTACTTTTTTTTTTTCTTCAGATTTTCATATCAAACTACAAAATCTTCTCTTTTACTGTTCTGTATGTCTCTCCTTTTCCTTTAAATAGAAATAAGTTCGGTCGATGAGGATAGAATGCGGATAGAATAAACTATCTTTCTCGATTTGCATTAGGTTTAGTTCAAAGTTATTGAGAAACAATGACCAGAATCTACTTCTATCATCAACTTCCTCTATCTTTGTACAAAGTTAAAGGAAGGACGCAAAGAGAACAAAAAAAAATACAGACTTCTCTACAATAGCATTCTTATATAATATTTATTTATTAAAAAATTAAGTTTTCCTCAAAATCGATTTTTTAAGTTATATTTTCTCTCTCTATAATAGCTTTTACCTATAACAGCAACAACCATATTTATAGCAAAACATTCTTTGTAAAATTACCCCTCTATAAAAGCCATGTATAATCTTTAAGATTATTAATAATAATTCTAAAAATATGCACACAATCTTTTTCATTAAACAAAGTTTCTATCTTACATAAGATATAAGATTTGAAGATTTGCACATGGTATCTTTTCTATTGGACAAGTTTCAAAAAATATTTAGATAGAAATTTAACAGTTAAGCTCTTAGATTGTTCTTCAAAGGAAAGCTATTGGATTTTTTTTGCTAAATATTTGGACATGAATAGTTGCCAATACAAGCGTTATATCTCTAGTAAGAAAATAAAATCTACGAACAAGCTACAATTATAAAATTCTTCCATCAATCTTGAAAGAATTTATTTTTCTAGGTAGCTTTAAAATGTCTATCTTAGAGTTTAAATCTTTATACGTTTAGTTATTAATTTATAGCTTTCTTCAATATTTAACTAGTGAAATATGCATATCTTTTTTTATTTTAAATTTGAATAGTTTTCTTATCTTTTATATGTAACATTAAAAAAGAAAAAATAATTAATTTTTGGATAATTTTTATTTATAATAGCCAAAAAGTATTTAAACGTTAAATAATGTTATTATAGATGTATAATAGATATTCATTATAAAAGTCAAAAAATATAAGAAGAATTCAATAACCACGAAAAAGTGGAGTGGAGAATATTGCTATATAAGCCATATATAGTTACATTTGCATCAGAAATATTTAATTAAACTAAGCAATATTTAACCGAAAGAAATTAAACAAAAATCGTAAAAAGTCCAAAGTTTTGTCATTTCATTATTATGTTGTGACCATGTAGTTGTTCTTTGACAAAGTGACTAGAAAAAGATAAAGCCTTCAGGGAATGGTTTCTTTGGTAGAGAGGTATATATGTTTATTTGGTCCTTTTCCAAAGTCCATGAGTTGTAGTTCCTTTTTTTTTTGTTTTATCAATAGAACGTTTTCTAAATGAAGTTAATGAAGTATAAAATACAAAGAAGTACATAGAAAACATAGAGTGGGAAGGTAGTGAGAATTCCCAACCACCGAGGGGTACAGTGAGGCATTTTTCGACCCCCCAAAAAAAAAATCTTCTTTCATTCATAAACCAGTCACGAAACTTCAAACAATTATTAAAAAATTATCATACAGGTTTTTTCCCCTGAAAACATTTCAAAAGGTTTTTCAAAATCTATACAAATGAGTGTCGAGAATATATTTTCTTCATGATATGCTTGAAAGGATTTGAGAAAGAAAATCTTGTTGTATTGATTGTTTTTGTTGACGTTAACTTAGAGTCTACCAAATTGTATAGAGAACCCGATTCTCTATCAGTTCTCACAAAATACACATACAACAGTAGATAAATGATACAGCAGTGTTTTACGTGAAAAACTCACAGCTCATGGGATTAAAAACCACGATCTACACTCGTAGAATTTCAACTTCACTAACTGAGCAAACTTTAGATTACAACCTATTGTAATCTAGGAATTAACCTCTTAATCTCTCACCTACTTGCAATAATTCTATTGCAAGCCTCTTTGTAATAACTCTATTACAAAGCTCACCACTTTGACTAACTCTAGCCAAACACAAACACAAGGTTTATGGTTTTACAAACAATGTCCTACAGAATGCTTCTAACTAAGCTGAGTAGGAATTAAAAGTAAATAATACTAATAAAGATACAACAATACTAAGGACATATAGTAGACTCAGTGCTGAGATCAGGTCCTTTGTTTTGTTGCTACTTTGTTCTTCAAGCTTTTTATGTCAGTGAAGGCGGTAGTACACTTGAGAGAGACTTAATGATTTAGCGTTTGCAAGTGTATGTTTCTCTTGCCTCGTGTTAGTAATATATAAGTGAGGTCATTGGGATGGTGTATGCAATTATTCGATACAAGGCATGTTCTATAAAGCGACTGCTGCACTGTTGCTTGTGTAGAGAAACAATGCAGCGACCTTAACAGCTATAGGGAGTTGACTTGTACTGTCACCGGAGGAACTGATAGTCGTCTGTTTCCTCTGCCATTTCTTTGACTGATCATGTTGTAACTTGTACCAGACATGTATACTTGTTGTTCTTGAGCATTTTGAGGATGTGTAACATGTTCCCTATCTGGTTCTCATATGAAGTTTGTTAAATCATCAAAATGCAAAAGGCACATAACTTATCAATTTCCTGTTTTTTGATGATGACAAAATTATCATTGAAGTTCCCCCTGAGAACCAGATCTCCATACAATTTACCCGCAGAATAACTTTATTCCGCCTGAAAGCTTGAGAACCTGTTCCCCTTTTTGTTCCCCCTTCAATTTTCTTCCCCCTTTTGGCATTATAAAAATAATATATGCAAGAAAATGCAAAAAGAAGTCCAGCAAAGTTAACTCATGCCACATGTGTGCACACAACATAGCTAAATATAGAGCATAAGAGTATAACATACATAGCAAAAGACTGAGATGCTCATTAATTAGTAAGAGAATAAAACAGAGGTAGTAGCACCATTGTAACAAAAACATCCACATAAAAATAAACTTAAAGTACCAGTCATAACAACAACAAGCCAAAAGAGATTCTGGGGTTAAGATAAACATTGTTTAAACTAGACACTAAGAAGGGAACTGTTTAAGGGGCATTGGAAGAGGGAGGCAAGGATGAGGAGGCAAGGGCTTTGAGAAGAATATCCACTCGAGTATTTGCAGACCGCTGCTCGATTATCAGCTGCTCTTTCAGGTCCTCGACTTGTTTCCTCAGGTCTGCATTTTTGGTAGTCAAGCGAGCAACCTCTACGCCTTGTGCACTGCTGGAGCCAGGTTCCTCCATGGCTTGACTGAGGGTGCCCCTCAAGGGTGGCATTCCTGGCCTTCAGCCTCCTTATTTCCTCGTTAGCAGCATTATGAGCATCAATTAACTGAGAAATAGTAGAATTGCTGCCAACACCCCCCTTCTTGCAAATACACTCACATTCCTCCAAGGTTGTCTTTGAGAAAGTTTGCTTTTGAGTTCCAACTGCTGCTCTTCCCAAAGGGACTTTGAAGAATTCAAACACTCTAGTGAGCAAGAACCCATAAGGCAAACAATGATTCCTGTCCTTGAAGCTTGCCAACTTTTTCATATTTTCAATCATGATACCAGGCAGATTGATGGTGGTGTATGCATCCAGAGCTTCCATGAAGAACATGTCTGATTTTGAAGTACTAGAATGCCTTTCTGCGCGTGGAAGCAAGACCTTGTTCACCATTTCAAACATAAGTTGATACTCTAGAAGGATGGCGTTCTTGTGCACCCGTTCCCCTTGCTAAATAGCCTGAGCTTTCAAAATGACCTTTTTAAAGTCAGGGGAACAGGTCCCTTCAACAGATGAGAGCCCTTCAATGGGCATACCTAAGATACTTCCTAGAACAACCTGTCCATCACAAAATCTACTCCATTAACCTTCAAGCTGATGTTGTCGTCTTCCATAATAAGCAGATCTGTGTAGAAGTATGAACCACCTCTTCATAAACCTTGGTACTCTGATTGGTAAACAAATGAGTCCACTTCTGAAATTCACATATTGCAAACAGCTATCTCAATCCTCACATTTCAAGAATGTCAGCGTCAAATACTCTGCCCCGTATCACCCTTTGCTTTTTAAGGTTTTCTCTTCTCTCAACTTCAGACACATCCACTTTGGCTTTCTTGGGGGAACCGGGTTCCTCTTTGTCACTGGCCTTCCTCTTCAAAGATTTCTTCACACTTTTCACCTATTTTTCAGACTTACTTTTCTCACCAGACTCCTCTCCTTCAACACTCTTCTCTTTATCAAACTTCACCGCTTTCACAGATGATCCTCTCTTGGGCTTTGTAGGCACAAATTTATTAGAGGATTTACGAATTAAGGAAGCAGGTTCCTCATTTACCCCTTCATCTTCAATATTCATAATGTTTTCTGGAGGTGCATCCTCCTCTTCAAAAGTTTTCCCCTTTTCACCATCCTCCTTCTTTTCTTTCCTCCTTGTTTCTCTTTAGAACACTCTCAAGAGCTTCTTTCTTCTGCTGCCTAGTTGTGGGTCTCTTAAGAACGGGCTCTTTGGGAACTGCCCTACCACTTCTAGCCGCAATGAAACTTGCCACAGTCACAACCAAAAAAAAAAAACATATTCTTACTCATTGTTTTCATTCTCCTCTTCTGACAAGGGTCTCATTTCAGGAATAATAAAATCAAATGACACTGCATCAGTGAGGAGAAGCAGCAGGGTCAGTACTGACCAGAGGCTCTTTTGAGGAGCATAGGGTTTCATCCCAAGTAGGAGCAGAGTGCTCTTCTTGGACAGAGGGAGCAGGTTCCTCAGTTGTTTCTCCTGTAGTACTGATTGACACCATGTTTTCAAGAGGCACCAGTTCCCCACCTCCAACTCCATTTCCTTCTCCTTCCCCCTGAGACCTAGCAGTCACATCACCACACCCATACTCCCCAACCAACCCTCTATCGGTAGCAATAAGTAGCATATTGTCAATAGCTTCTCTATCACTCACACCCAACAGTGTAAAATCAGTAGATGCATGAGGAGCATTACTTGTAGGAGAGGCAACATTCAGTTCAAACGTTGGAGCAGACACTTCTGATGCTTCACCACTGCCAGCAACATCTTGTTGGGCTGCAGAGACTTCCCCAACTTGCTGACTTGAGACCTCTGGTCCCTCTTCTCTGTCCAAAATTTCGTCGTCTGCCATTTTTTGGGGGCGAGGCAGAGGGAGAGGTTGTAGCAAAAATCTTTTGGGGATTTGATTTTTACGACTGCAATGAGAACCAGAACTCGATGGGGTTGGAGAAGAAACAGTAGATGGTTGTTGGTCTAAGTTTGGGTTTTTGGGTGATGATTGAGACTCAGGCTCACACTCCAGTGCTTTGTGAGACGAAGACGCAATGGGAGTGACACTATTAATATTTGAAACCTCTAGATTCTGGGAAGACATAGTGAATTTTTTGAAGTAAGGACACGAGAAATAGAGGGTTTTGAGAGAAAAAGGAAGTTTGATGGCTTTGATGTGGATAGTTGTGAGAAGGATATCTTTTGGGGTTATTTAGAGGGGATGAGGGACCGGTTACAAAGGGATGCAACGGACTGGGTAGACGGATCGGTTTGTAATAGGTGTAACATTTGGGATTTAAAGGATGAGAGGGAGAGAGAGGCGGAAACATTTAATGATGTGGCATTTTTGTAGCCGTTTAAAATGTGCATGAGTGTATAAGGAACTACTAACCCGAACTTGATTCCCTGACTGAGTTTTGTAAATGTGAGCCTCATCCTTTTATCAAAATGCAATGTCATTAGCTGCTTGTTTGTTCTGTAGTTCCCATGCATATTTACTTGTAGTAGTATAGAAATGAGTTAGAAATTGCCAGAGAAAACTTTTTAGTAGTTTACCTATTCATTCTTTCATAGCAAATCATTGAGGGACTTGGTGCTCAGTTTGATTTATCAGTCCCAACACAGTCGATTCTTTTCAAAGTGCTCTTTACTCGATGCTTTGATGAAGATATTAGCTACCTGGTCCTCTGTTTTGCAAAATTTCATGCAGATGAGACCCATTTCAACATTATCCCTGAGAAAATGATGCCATACATCAATACGCTTTGTTCTCTTATGTTGTACCAAGTTCTTTGCCATGTTGAGAGCACTTGTGTTGTCACACAGTAATGGCACACAATCAGAAAACACACCAAAATCCTCTAGTTGTTGCTTGATCCACAGTGGTTGAGCACAACAGGAGCAGTTGCCACATATTCAAGCTTCTGCAGTAGAAAGAGCCACAGAGTTTCGTTTCTTTGTACCCTATGAAATCAAGCACTATCCCAAAAAATGTGCCATGCCAGATATGCTCTTTGTATCCATCAAGTAACCATCATAATCAGTATTAGCATATCCAATTAAGTCGAAATTGTCTCCTGAAGGATAGTAGAGGACCAAGTCATGTGTTCCTTTGAGATACCTTAGTATCTTCTTGGTAGCTTTTAAATGAGATTCCTTTGGATTTGATTGTAATCTAGCACATAATCCCACACTAAACACAATATCTGGTCTGCTGGCTGTGAGATACAAGAGTGAACCAATTATACCTCTATACATGGTTTCATTCACAAGGGAACCAGGTTCGTCTATGTCCAGATGAGTGGCAGTGGCAATAGGAGTATTAATGGTTTTTGAACTTTCCATCTCAAATCTCTTTAGAAGCTCTTTAATGTATTTCTGCTGACTTATCATCATTCCCTTAGAGGTTTTCTTAACTTGCAGACCTAAGAAAAGTTCAGTTCCCCCGTCATGCTCATCTCAAACTTGCTTCCATAAGCTTGGAAAACTCCTGACACAAGGAATCATTTGTTGCACCAAAAATCATGTCGTCAACATAAACTTGCACAATTAGCAAGTTCCTCCTTCGTTTCTTCAAAAAGAGAGTGTCAGTTTTCCCTCTTGTAAAGCCATTTTCGAAGGATCCTGGACAACTTTTTATACCATGCACGAGGGACCTGCTGTAAGCCGTATAGTGCCTTGTCAAGCTTGAATACATGTTCAGAATGCTCATGACACTCAAAATTAGGTGGTTGTTTGACAAAGACTTCTTCCTTTAAATACTCATTCAGAAATGCACTCTTGACATCCATTTGGAACAATTTGAATTCCAAATGAGATGCAAAGGAAATGAGAATTCTGATGGCTTCCATTCATGCAACTGGAGCAAAAGTCTCATCATATTCAATACCTTCTTCTTGATTATAGCCTTGAACCACTAACCTGGACTTGTTCCTTGTTGTATTCCTAAACTCATCAAGCTTGTTTCTGAACACTCGCCTGGTTCCTATGACAGTTCTATCTGAAGGTTAAGGAACCAGGTGCTATACACTGTTCCTCTCAAATTGATGGAGTTCATCTTGCATAGCAGTAATCCAGTTAGCATCTTTCAATGCTTCCTTGATATTTTTGGGCTCAATTTGAGAAAGGAAGGCTGAGAAGGCAAACATGTTTCTTGTCTTTGATCTGGTTTGAATCCCTAAATCAAGAGGAGTGATCACATTTTGGAGAGGATGTGAACTTTTGTGCTTCCATTTGGACACCTGAATCTCATTGTGAGAAGACCCAGGTTCCTTTGAATGGAATCCATCGTTAGAATCAATGGATGAGTGAGTGCCACTTCTCCACTCAGTATCAGGAGTTTCTTCCACGGCATCAACAACTTTGTTTTCTGCTTCAGTTGTTGTAATGGAGGAACCAGGTTCCTCTGTATCAGCTGGAAGTTCTGCTGCATCTTCTTCATTAGATTCCTTGACTTGACTCATTAGATCAGCCTTTCCATTTTCCATATCAATAACTTCTCCAAGAACCTTTGACTGCTCTCCATCTTCATCATTCTTATCATGTGAATCTTTCCCATATAAGTGGTGTGATTCATCAAAGATTACATGTATGTTTTCTTCAACATATTGGGTTCTTTTGTTGTAGACATTGTATGCTTTGCTTTGTGATGAATATCCAAGAAATATTCCTTCATCACTTTTGGCATTAAATTTCCCCAGTGCTTCCTTACCATTATTAAGAACGAAATATTTGCAACCAAATGTTCTCAGGTGAGTCCGCTTGGGTTTTCTCCCGTTCAGCAATTCATAAGGGGTCTTGCTTAAGAGGAACGTGGTCATGCACCTGTTTATCAAATAGCAAGCAGTGTTGACCGCCTCCGCCCAAAAGCTTTTTGGTATGCCACTATCAATTAGCATCGTCTTTGCCATGTCTTCAAGAGTCCTATTTTTCCTCTCCACAATACCATTTTGTTGGGGGGTGATCTGGGAGCTGAACAATTACGACTTATACCATTTTCAGCATAGAATTCGTCGAATTTTGCATTTTCAAACTCTGTGCCATGATCATATCTTATGCATACAACATTATGGCTCATCTTCACTTGAATCTGCTTCACAAAGGCAGCAAAGACTGGAAAAGTTTCATCCTTGATTATGAGGAACAAGGTCCATGTGAATCTGGAGTAGTCACCAACGATGACAAAAATATACTTCTTTCCTCCTCTGTTGGGCATTCTCATAGGTCCACACAAATCCATATAAAAAAGATCAAGTGGCCTCGAGGTGCTTACTTCTTTTTTTGGCTTAAAGGAGGACCTGACTTGCTTTCCTCTTACACATGCATCACACACCTTGTGATCCTTGAAGCTTGACTTAGGTAGCCCACGAACCGGGTCCTTCTTAACCAGTTGTTCAGCAACGAGAAGTTTGCATGTCCCAATCTTCCGTGCCACAACTCAGCATCATCATCAACAGCACTCAAACATGTAACATCCCCACTATTTAAAGACTCAAAATCAGCAACATAGATATTTTTGAATCTTTTTGCCATTAGGACCACTTCACCAGTCACAAGATTGGTGACTGTGCAAGTATTTGATAAGAATTCAACTTTGTTTCTTTTGTTGCAGATTTGAGAGACACTCAGTAGGTTGTATTTCAGGCCATTCACATAGTACACATTCTCAATTGAGTGAGTGAGTGTCTTCCCAACTCTTCCAACTCCCAGAATGTATTCCTTTTTGCCATTGCCAAATGACACACCCACATTACAGGGCTTTGAGTGAAAGAAAATCATCAGTGCTTTGAATCATTTGCTTAGAGCAGCCACTATCCATATACCATCTTTGGCTTCTTCCTTTCACTGCTCCCTGCACAAGGAAATTAGAGATTAGACTTAGGAACCCAAACAAGTTTGGGTCCCTTGTAGTGAGGAAAAGGGCGAATTAAACATCTTCTTGTCCAAGCAGGCATCACGCATTTTTTATTAGAGGGACCAGGTTCCTTAGCAGTAGGTACGTTTTCAACAAAAATTTTGTTTTTCTATTGGGACTGAAATCAAGCTTTACATGATTCTTTAAAGTGCCCAGTGTTACCATAGTGAGTGCAACGCCATTTATCAGGGACAGTAACATACTTGCTATGTGGGTTGTAAGGAGCCTTTTCATTTTGGAACCCAATTCCCTGCCTGTTCCCCCTGTTACTTTTATACATCCGCAGTAATTGTATCAGAGGACCAGGTCTACTTTAGAGATTTATCTAGGTCATTTTTAACCCTGCCTATCTTCATGAAGTTGTCTATTTCTTTCAAGTTCAGCACACAGACTCAATTTCACCATTTTGAGCTCATTTTCGAGTTTAAGGTGTGCCTCACTTGCCACTTCCTTACCTTTTAGAGTGTTCCCAGAAGTGTTTTCTCTTTTTAATTATTCTACTGTTTCTTTTAGATCTACAACTACTACCAACAAGTCATTTTTCTCATGCTCTACATTTTCAATTTTCTTAGGTAGAGCATCCTTTTCTTTCTTTAAATCCTCAATGGTTTCTTTTAGATTTTGCCATCAGGGCAAAGATGGAGTCATATTCAACAGCTTCGCTTTCAACGGCCATCATAGAGGTTTCGCCTTGTTCATCATCTCCCTCATACTCACTGGAGGAATCTCCCATGCAGCAAGAGCTTGTTTCACAACATTGTCAGTGACATCTTTTCTCTTGAATTTCCTGTCAGGAACCAGGTTCCTCTTGGTTGTTTTGTCTGTGTTGTGCTTGTACTGGTATTGCTTGTGGGGAGGAGAGTCTTTGATGAAATGTCCTGGCTTCCCGCATTTATGACACAAGTCATAGCCTTTTGGTCTACTGGAGCTGCCCTTTTTTGGAATGCCTTCATTTCTGCGAACCGTTTTTTGAAATCTTCTTGTCAAATAGGCCATGTCAGTATCCTCACCATTTGAATCATTGTTATCTGCCTTAAGGACCAGGTTCTTTTCCTTTTTGGGTTCTCTTCTTTCATGGTCCTTCTTTTTCTTCATTTAATATGTCTTTAGATTTCTAATGAGTTCGTCAATGGTCAGCTTTTGCAGATATTTTGCCTCTATGATAATATTGACTTTATTTTCCCAAGAACCAGGTAATACCCTGAGTATTTTCCTGACAATTTTGTTCCTTGGAATGATCTCTCCTAGAGAGTGGAGCTCATTGATGATGGAGGTGAATCGAGTATGCATGTCCTGAATGGGCTCATCATCCTTCATCCTGAAGAGTTCATACTTAGTAGTGAGCATGTCGATCTTTGACTACTTGACTTGAGTTGTTCCTTCATGTGCGGTTTGGAGAGCCTCCCAAATCTCCTTGGCAGATTGACAGGCAGAAATTCTGTTATACTCATCTGGTCCAATACCACAGATGAGTATCTTTCTCTATAACTTTGCGGCCAGCATCGTTGTACTCCTTCCTTGTCTTTGGAACTATCACTGCTGGCTCGCCAATGGCCTTCATAGGGACAAATGGTCCATCACAGATGACATCCTAAGGCTTTGAATCTTCAGCCATGATAAAATCATACATCCTTGTCTTCCATCATCCGTAGTATTGTCCGTTGAATCTTGGTGGTCAGTAGGTTGATTGACCTTCTTCTAAGTTTGGTGGAGCAGCCATGTGGATCTTTTCTAGGTGTTAGCCTTATGGAAAGAACCTGCTCTGATACCAATTGATGTAAACTTAGAGTCCACCAAACTTTATAGAGAACCTGATTTTCTATCTGTTCTTACATAATACACACACAGAGCAGTAAGTAAATGACACAGTAGTGTTTTACATGGAAAAGTCCCAGCTTACGAGATTAAAAATCACGACCTACACTCGTAAGATTTCAAGTTCACTAACCGAGCAAACTTTAGATTACAACCTATTGTAATCTAGGAATTAACCTATTAATCCCTCACCTACTTGCAATAATTCTATTGCAAGCCTCTTTGTAATAGCTCTATTACAAAGCTCACCACTTTGACTAACTCTAGCCAAACACAGACACAGGATTTATGATTTTACAAACGATATCCTACAGAATGCTTCTAACTAAGCAGAGTAGGAATTACAAGTAAATAACACTAACAAAGATACAACAATACTAAGGACATATAATTGATCAGTGCTGGGACCTGGTCCTTTGTCTTGTTGTTACTTTGTTCTTCAAACTTTTTTTGTCAATGAAGGTGGCAGCACACTTGAGAGAGACTTAATGATTTAAGGTTTGCAAGTGTGCGTTTTCCCTTGCCTCATGTTGGTAATATATAAGTGAGGTCATTGGGATGATGTATGCAATTATCCGGTACAAAGCATGCTTCATAAAGTGACTGCTGCACTGTTGCGTGTGCAGAGAAACAATATAATAACTTTAAAAGCTGTAGGGAGTTGACTTGTACTGTCACCGGAGGAACTGATAGCCATTTGTTCCCTCTGCCGTTTCTTTAAATGATCATGTTGGAACTTGAGCCGGACATGTGACTTGTTATTCTCGAGCATTTTGATGATGTGTAACAGATTCCCTATTTGATTCTCATATGAAATTTGTTAAACCATCAATATACAAAAGCACATAACTTAAAACTTGTATGCTACAGTGTTGTTTAAATACAACTACAATACAAGAGACCTAAAATAAGGACTCAATAATAGTTATCAGCTAACAGTCGAAGCTATGGATAAGGGAAATTAAAAAAAAAATAGTGTGAAATATTATTTCTTATCAGTAGTTATCCTAATAATGCTTGGGAAGGTAAAAAGTCATTTTACTTATCATCCAAGGTTTTTCCGTCTATAAGTCAAATTTGGAGAGGCGTAAATAATCAAAGCGTATTCGGAAAGAAATATATGATATAAGAACTAACAAAATCAGGTGAAGAAAAAAAATTACTAAAGACTATAGAGTTGCTTTATTGACCAGCTAAACATCACAGCAATAGTATGTTTTGTCAAGAACCCAAAAAAGGAGGCCAAAAAGAAAAAGAAAAAAAGACAAAAGAAGAGGAGTAATATACTTTTTTAATTTGTTTGAATTATTTTAAAGCACGAAGGTCAAATTGATATAACTCTGGATTTCAATGAATAATTATTTTAATTTTGAGTAAAATATTTGGCTCAAGTGCTATTTTTACCCAAGCTTTACTACTTCACAGGACTACAGGAGCTAATCCTATCTTTCCGCATACTTTTTTGGTTATTTGGAAGTTATTTCAGAAGCATCAAAGGAAAAGTTTTTTATAAGATCATCTGCTATTGAATCAGTTGTTATTACCGGACGAAATTCTATCTTTTTCATGTAGTTTCATCTTTAAATGATTCCATGTTCCTCTCCTCCCTACTTCCATCTTCTTTGTATTTATGTTTATGAGAGATCAAGTCGAAAGGAGCGAAGAAAAGTGCCCATCTTAATTACGCTTGCTCTATCTATTATAAATAGTACTCATTAAATAATTACCACGATACCTGTTTTAATTTTCATTAATTACCAGTACCTATTAAAGGATACTTATTTTTTCTCCTTTTCTGATTCCATTTTTTTTCTAATTATGTTTTTGTTTAATTTTTCATTCCATTCATTTTGTTCCTCCTTTTCAAGTGAATACCTTTTACCTTCTTTTTTTTTTTCCTCTATATAAACTATAGTATACCTTTTATCTCATTTTCTTTTATTTTTTATTTGTATTACTGCAAATATTTCTGGCATATAATATATTAAGATAGATATTAGTTTAACAAAAATAATTTATTAGTATAATAAAATGACATATTGGTATTTGTTGTTATTTTATAATATTGTATACAACAGTATACTAGCATAGTATATAAATATACCAAATTGATATATTACTATTTTATGTCAAATTTTACACCTACTTTTGATACAGTAAATAATATCTTCATGTAACTCTATCAACACTACATTTAAGAAAATATTTGAACAAGCATGAGAATTTCGTTGAACATTTCAAAAATGGCCGAGTTGAATTTTTTTTTTAAAATATATTGTATGCTATAACGATATATTAGTTTAGTAAATTGTACATTATTGAATTATATATTTACCAAAATGACATACATTATATTAAAATAGTATCTCGTGTTTTCGTTTATTAGTATGCTATTCGTCGATATACGAAAATAATATATTATCATAATTAATTATTTACTATGAAGTTAGTTATTATTAATAAAATGGTATACAACATCTCATTTAGATACACAGTTCAAATTTATCTCCTTCCCTAGTTCAATTCAATTTTAATTAAAAATTTAAATATTTACTCTAAAATCTCCACTAAATTTACTCAAAATTTAGCCCCAACCTCGAACAAATATTTCGAGCAAACCCTCGTCAAAATCAGATCTAAACATCTATAACTCAACAAACCTAATTTATGAGTTTCAAACTTCACGGTCTGTACTTAATTTTCTTACAATGAATCTCCAAAAATTAGCATAAATTCCACAATCTATGTAATATATCAAAGAACAACATCCAATCAAGTTCAACAACAAAATATACTAAACATGTGCATACAAAAATTTAGATCTAAATTTTGAACTCATACATGGAGTTTTAATTTTTTTTCCTTCAAATTTGAAATTTTAAACTCATAAATATCTTTTTTTTCTCTTCCTACAAAGCCATTTTTCAAAAGAAATTAGAAGAAGAAAAAGATTTGGAGAAATTCGGAGAATTCCATTGATGAGGTCCCAAGCTTCAAATCAAGAATTCCTCTGAATTTTTGTTTCAAATAATGAATAGGTGATTCAAGTTTTCTGTTGGGTTCATCTCTGTGGAGCTTGTGCTGAAATCTGAGTTTATTTATTGGTAATTTGAAGTGTTGGATCTCGGAATTTTTGGGTTGATTAGAAGAAGTAAGAAACTTAGGGTTGAGAAGAGAGAAGATATGACAAAGAAAAAAAATGGATCTGCCATGATTTAAGGGAGTGGGTATGTGTTTAATTAGTTTTGCTAGGGTAGGTAACTTTTATTAATTAGTTTTAAATCGAATAATAATTTAGGATAAAGAAAGTATGTCGTGTAGTTTCCTTAAAATTCTAAAACCGACATAAATAAGATTCGTTATGACTAGAAGGCGATCTTGTTTCTCATCCGGGTACTCACCAATAGAATAATCTTCATAAAGGGAGATATTCATAAATACCTTTGGATTCTAAAACTATTCCATAATCTACAACTTGTAATAGAATAACATATTCTACAACAAATGTATATAACATAATGTAACGATCGATCAGTCGTTTTGAGTTTTAGCGCGTCGTTCGGCGGTTTGGAGTCTTGGGTAGCTTCACTTCAAGTATTATGACTTGTACACGTAGTCGGAATTGAATTTCGAGGAGTTCGGAGTTGATTCGGATGAAAAATTCTCATTTCGGAAGCTTTAAGCTCGAAGAGTTGACTACGGTTTGACTTTTGAGTAAACGATCTCGATATTGGGATTTGAAGGTTCTAATAGGTCCGTATGACGATTCCTGTCTTGGGCATATGTTCGGATTGAGTATTGGGTCGCTAATCGCGTCAAAATGCACTCCTCTACAAGGTATGAAACGGTCGATTGCAATTATAGTAACCCAAAGAAGAGTCAGTGTCGAATCCACAAGGTGTTAGATGGAAGTTCGGGGTATATATTCTAATGCGTGAAATTTAATTATCTTAATTTGCACATCCACAAAAAGGGTTCTATTTCTATTTATAATTTTACACTAAAGTTTGCATAATAAAGAAATAAGACTAGGCTAGTTATTTTTGATATTTTTCAAATTGGTAAAAAGCCTAGGGTTGTGACCATTATCTAGATGTTTGCCTAATGAGATAAATAACTTAATGCTTGTTTTGTTGACCGGGGTGTGTTATAGCTATCAACTCTCAATTACCTACTCAATACCTCTCAGTTAGAGAGTGATTTTGCCCCAATTTGGATTTCTCAAGACCAAATGGGTATCACACAAAATAATTAATAAAAGCTCAAGTCGGGTTATTACTATCTCTAGATTGAACCCTTTAATTGGGTTAATCAATCTCTCGATTGACTCAATTCCTTGTTAGCCAAGTTTTCCTAGAGTAAGTCTCTCTTTCTCAAGTATAGACTAAGTCAAATAGGCATGAACCAATATTTGCAACAATTAATTCCACAAAATAAAGCATGAACTAAGCTAAATAACAAACACCAAATCATAAACAAGCACTAATTTAATCACCCATAAGGTTAACACACTAGGGTTGGGTCAAAACTCTAGTAAAAATCTAGCTACTCATGCTTGGGTTTGAAGAAGAAGAACAAGAAACACTAATTAAACTCATAATGTAAGCTTAAAATAATAAAATCTATTATAAAATACAAAAAAATATAGTAAACTCCCAATAGCTACTCAAGAGAATGTCGCAAGTACGACTTGAAGTACCATAGGCTTGCCCCTTATGTAGATCGCCACTAATGTAAGCTTACTCGGCTTGAAATCAGGTAGGACTTCTTTCGGGATGTAATGAAGGCTTTTGGGTTAGAGTTGGATACAATATGGTTGAGTGGTTACACCTTTCCTTAAGCACTCCCTCTTTTTATTGCGGCTCACACCTTGTCAATTCTTTGAGGCATTTTCTTTTCCTTGGGGGACTAGAGAGACTTAATATCACTCTTTTTTGATCATTACACTCACATTTCTCCATGTTTGGGCTCATTTCCTTTCTTTGAATCTCTTCAACTTTTCTACTTATTCATTTTTGTTGCCGTGCAAAACTTAGGATTTCGCCTTGAAACACATTTAGGGCAAGTTCTATACTTTTCACACGGGTACTTGGACTAGCAACAAATCATCTCACCCTTCACGCAACTGGATTGTTAAAGAGAAAACAGTCGAGGGCCCACAACGACCACATTCAAGATTGAAAATTACTATAGGTTGATTAAACCACTTGATGATTGCCTAAGTCAACACAAGAGTCACAAAGTCACTAACTAGAACTATTTCTTCCAAAAACCTTATTTCTAACCATAAGCACGTGGTTAAGTGTGTTGGTAAATGAAACATGTTTGATTCTTCGAGCATGACTTAATTAGGTCTTTTTACTCATTACTACTAATATTATTACCTAAACACCCAAAACGGACTCAGTCCCTTAAGAAGGTTGGCACGCCATCCATCATTGGAAAAGTCACCCGGTTCACACAAAAACCACCTTTGGAAAGAACCGTGGCATTAAGAAAATCAAAGGCTTATTATCTACCGAAACATAAAAAGAAGCTACTAAATTAAACACTACTAATAAGAAAACAAACATAAAGAAGCTACAAATTATAAACTATCGAAAGCATAACGAATATAAATAATGAGGGAGAAAGAGAAGATATATACATAAGGAGAGAAAAAGAGGAAAATAGTATCAAGTTATTACAAGCCAAAATATCTTAGAATCATCAAATAAGATCAAAAACTCCACCCCCTGAATAAAAATAAGCATTGTCCCTAATGCTTAACAAAATAAGAGTAAAGGAAGGGTAAGAGCGAAAAAGACTCCCTATGGCTCCTTGGACATCTCAGTGTCCATGGCAACGTCACCGCCCTCAGTCTCATCCAACTGGGTCTCATCATCCTCAACTCTAGGAGTGAATGGGTTGGTGAACATCTGACGCACTGCCTCGGGACTGTTGTCAGCAAAGTCTGGCTCCTCAGACTGGCCAGCTGGTGCCACCGGTGCTGTTGGTGCTGTAGGATCTGAGCCTAGATGGTATGGGTCAATCAACATGTCAAATAGAATATCTTCGGCTGCGGCAAGCTTGGTAACAAGCCTCCGGAGCTTGTCCATTGACTTCTTGGAGTCCTGGGACTTTCTCATCTTCTTTATTTCGTTGCCTAGCTCTTCAATAACTGGCCCGTGCTGTACCAAAGTAGCCATGATTGTGTTCTGATTCTCCAGGAGCTTCTTCAATGTCTCTTCCACTGATGGGGGCATCTCAGGTGCCGGAATAAAAGACTATGCTGTAATAGTACTGGATGTATCAGACAGCTTTGCAATGGCTGTCTGCATCCAGTTGTTGAGGCTCGCCAATGTCTGGGAGACTCGTAGCGTAGAAAGTGGAGCAGTAGGCATAGGCACCGACTTCAAAGCCGAGGTGGAACCTGTGACAGGATATGCAGTAGGAACTGAGGATGGTGGTGGAAGCATAGCTGCTGCACTAGCTGAAGGCTCGGCCGAGGTAGATGGAACATCAATAGCCTCTACAACTACCAACGATGGCTCATCAGACTGGCCTGTAGTGGTAGACAGCTAACTCGTTTTCTTAGGGTTGTGTGCATCCATCAGTGAGTACCATGAGAAAGGCTTCTTCAGCCGCACCTTTGTATCAATGTCCTCAGCTCTACCCTCGCATCCGTGAGATACACTGTAATGGAGTTGGGATACGGGTAGGATGTGTCAGCTTGCCGGGCAACCACAGAGATGTTTGTCGACATCACGGCATCCACATTTATTGGGTACCCGGCCATGATGGAAGCCACTAGAACTGCCCGAGGGATCGAAAGATATGTCTCATTCTGGCACGGGTCTAGTCTGCTGCATATAAAGGTTTGCCTCCCCTTTGCCTCAAAGCTCATAGTGCTCCTATGAATAGAAACCCCTGCTGTGATCCATGGTGGTGGTGGCCCAGGAGCTGCTAAGATCTCTGCTAGCCACGGACGAGCTACATCCCCAAGTGCTCACTTCACTAACTACTCTTTAGGCTCGACATCATGAAATACCAAGTAGGTGTTCAATGTGTGCTGATCAAATCGCACCTTGAGGTTTCTCACTTTCGTCACCTTTGTCCCTTTCTTGATATGCGCCACATTGGCGTAGAATTCCCGGACAAGGTACTCCTTAGCATCCACCACGCTCTAGGTAAACCACATTCACCCTTTACGTTCTCTAAACTGTCTCAACACTGCGAGGTTATACCTCTCAAGATCTTTCAACTGAAACTGCCGCTCAAGAGTGAGCAACCTCACTGGCCACCACTCACGGAAGCTGATGAAGGCGGCCAAAATGACAAAACGGTCCTCCCATATCTCTTTCTTCTTCGACCTCTCGAGGCCGGTAACAGTTGCATCTCCGCTCTACCATCATCGGGGATGCCCTGCATTGATGCCTTTGGTGCCTCAGTTGCAAGTGTAGTAGATGGCTTAGAATCCTGACTAGCGCTTTCCGAGCCTATGGAAGTGCTATGAGATGTGGACGACTCGTCCTTGAGCTGATACCTCTCTGGCGGCCTTGACTGGACAGTCGACTGCTTATGTATAGAGGTTGAGTTTCCCTCTGATACTTTCCTAGATAGGGCATAAGAACTAGTCTGGGAAAGGTCTGCACCTCTCCCTCTGCCGGCTGCTGTTTTCTTTCTGATTTCAAGCTGTTGGGAACTAGGTAAGGGTCTCTTCCCTTGTCCCCGAGAAGGGTCACCCCTTCCTTTGGAAGAGTTGCCTAGGTCTCTGGATCGAACCATTTTCTGTACCAGTCAAAGGCGATTGTTAGTTGCAATTCAAGTTCAGACAAAGAATGAATGTAAGGACACACTAGAAGATACAGTGAGAGACACATTTGAAACATGCTTGCAGGGTAGGGATTTACAGTCCGCATATTTTTTATTGCGGCCGCAGAATTGGATTGCGGTCCGCATATTTTTCATTGCGGCCGCAACTCAGATACCACAGATATGCTAACTCTCTAATAATAGAGAATTGGCTATTTTGCGATCGCAACCTATTTTCTACTGTCCGCACAAATTGCCTTGCGGCCGCACATGTGAGTCACCAATTTATCGACTCTCTAAAGACACTAAATTAGCAGTTGTGCGGCCGTAATGGAAATTCTGCGGTTCGCATATTTTTCTTTGCGGCCGCAGACTCATGCTTAACTAAGATTGCCCTAGACTCATCTTCTACGCACTACACAATTTCTTGTGCGACTGTAGATTTCAAACAATGACGAAAAAGCAGTACGTTTGTCTAGGGCTTGCAATTTTTGCACAATTTTGACATGGAAGCAACATATAAGCATGAAAATCTATTGACCCATTCCCCCTAGAGCATTTTCCCGTCTACCCACTACAGATTTACCCCACATAGTTGTTCAATTAGAATCACTAATGGTCTAAATTTTTACTAAAAATCTAAAACTCAAAAGAGATTAACAAGATTATGAAGCATACCAGATATGAATGAGTGCAAGAGATGAGTAATCAACAGTTGCTAGGCGTGTGGGCAGATAATTTATGAAGAAGTTTCAAATTGGTGCCAGTTGTGAGCTTGGAGAGGGAAAAGAGGAACAGTGCCCTAGCCTCTCTCTATTTATACTTAATGGTTTTTTCCAAGGGAAAGAGAAGCAAGTGCTGCCGTAGAATAATTCTGCGGACCGCACTCTGTTACCTGGGGGATTCAGTGCCCTTTTGTTTTGGGGTTCGCAGAATTTGGTGTGCGGACCGCAGATTTGGTGTTGTAGCCGTAGATCGGCCCTTTTTCTGACGGACCAACTTTAGAGAGTTGGCATTTTTCCACATTCCAGTTCTGCGGTCCGCAAGTTATTTGTGCAGCCGTAGAGCACATTTAGTGCAGCAACTGGAATTGTGCGGTCCGCACTTTTAGGCACACTTAGCCAGATTTCTGTCCACCATTCCTGTAAAGCACACTCATCCCTGAAACACACTTCAAATCAAGTTAGCACCAAAATGACTCCTCCCAAGAAGCGCCTAATTTAATCTCGCGGCACAACGTAGATTACCATCTTTTGAAATGAATCACCGCTACGACGTGGCCATCACCAACTTTTCCCAAATAGTGCTTCACCCCGTGACCATTGACTCGGAATATCTCAATGTTTTTGTTCTTCATGTCCAATGCACCAAAAGGTGTCACACCCACAATTTCAAAGGGAACACTCCATTTAGATTTTAGCTTTTCGGAAAACATCCTCAATCGTGAGTTAAACAACGATACATGATCACCCACCTTCAACTCTTTGTTCCAAATGTATTTGTCATGAAGATATTTCATCTTTTCTTTGTACAAGGACGAACTTGTATAAGCGTGGTACTGGAACTCATCTAATTCATTCAAATGTGCAAACCTCAAGTTAGCAGCTACATCCCAATCAAGATTCAACTTCTTTAGAGCCCACATGGCTTTGTGCTCAAGTTCCATAGGAAGATTACAAGATTTGCCAAACACCAACCGGTATGGAGACATTCCGATAGGAGTTTTGAAAGCAGTTCGATAAGCCCATAATGCATCATCAAGCTTCTTTGACCAATCCGTCTAGTTAGCATTCACTGTTTTGGACAAGATACTCTTTATCTCCCGGTTGGAGACTTCCACTTGACCGTTAGATTGTGGATAATAGGGAGTCTTAACTTTATGAGTAACACCATACTTACTAAGTAAAGTGTCAAAAGCCTTGTTGCAAAAATGCGACCCCCCATCGCTTATGATAGCCCGCGGAGTACCAAACCTTGTGAAAATATTCTTCTTCAAGAATGCCACCACACTCCTTGCTTCGTTCTTGGGTAGAGAAATGGCCTCAATCAATTTAGACACATAATCAACCACGACCAAGATGTAGGTGTTTCCACAAGAACTCACAAAATGACCCATGAGGTCAATACCCCACACATCAAAGATATCAATCTCCAAAATGGTAGTGAGAGGCATTTCATTCTTCTTCGGTATTCCACCGGCCCGTTGACATTCATCACATCTTTTCACTAAATCACTTGCATTCTTGTAAAGACTGGGCCAATAGAAACTGCAACTTAGCACTTTGGCCACCGTTCTTGCTCCACCATGGTGACCACCATATGGAGAAGAATGACAAGCCCCAAGAATATCACTTTGCTCTTCTTCTGGTACACATCTTCTAATTACCCCATCCGTACAAATCCGGAAAAGGTATGGCTCATCCCAATAATAATCTTGACAATCCCGTTTGAGCTTCTTCCTTTGATTTGAAGAGAACTCATCCAGGATAATTCCACACACAAGGAAGTTTGCTAGATCTATGAACCATGGCACCTCGTTCATTGAAATAGCCAAGAGTTGCTCATCCGGGACGAAGTCATTGATTTCAAGGCCATCATACGGCCTCCCCTCCTCCTCCAAACGAGATCAGCCACTTGATTTTCACTCCCTCTTCGATCTTGGATGTAAATATCAAACTCTTGCAACAAAAGCACCCATATCATCAACTGAGCTTTGGACTCTTTCTTGCTCATAAGATAGCCAAGTGTCGCATGATCTGTGTGGACAATAACTTTTGCACCCATTAAGTACGGGCGGAACTTCTCAATTGCAAACACAATGGCAAAGAGCTCTTCCGTAACAGTATAATTGACTTGGGCACCATTCATGATCTTACTAGCATAGTAGACCAGATGAAAAATCCTGTTGATGCGTTGCCCCAAAACAGCCTCAATCGCTACATCACTAGCATCGCACATGAGCTCAAAAGGAATACTCCAATTAGGAGCGGTGATAATGGGAGTGGTTGTCAATTTGATCTTCAACAATTCGAAGGCTCTCATGCAATCATCGTTGAAATGAAACTTAGCATCTTTATTTAAAAGCTTGCACAACGGGTTCACCACCTTAGAGAAATCCTTGATGAAAGGGCGGTAAAACCCCACGTGGCCTATGAAACTCCGCACGCCTTTTACCGAAGTTGGAGGTGGAAGTTTAGAAATCACCTCAATCTTTGCCTTGTCGACTTCAATGCCATTCTTTGAGATCTTGTGGCCAAGGACAATGTCTTCCTCGACCATGAAATGACACTTCTCCCAACTTTGCACCAAATTCGTTTCTTCACATCTTGCCAATACTTTATCCAAATTTTCCAAGCAATCATCAAAGGAATCCCCATCCATCGAGAAGTCATCTATGAAAACTTCAAGGTAGTCCTCCACCATATCCGTGAAGATAGCCATCATGCACCTTTGAAAAGTCGCCGGTGCATTACATAAACCAAATGGCATCCGCTTGAATGCGAAAGTACTATACGGACATGTAAAGGTTGTTTTCTCTTGATCTTCTAGAGCAATAAGGATATGGTTGTAGCCCAAATATCCATCTAGAAAGCAATAGAGAGCACGGCCGGCCAACCTATCAAACGTTTGGTCAAGGAAGGGAAGTGGAAAATGATCCTTCCTTGTGACTTTGTTGAGCTTGCGATAGTCCATACACACTCTCCACCCGGTCAACATTCTTGTGGGAATCAACTAATTCTTGTCATTGGTGACCACTGTCATACCCCCCTTCTTTGGGACAAATTGCATCAGAGAAGTCCACGAACTATCAGAAATGGAGTAGACAACCCTGGCATCCAACTACTTGATAATCTACTTTTTGACCACTTCTTGCATAGCCTCATTGAGTCTCCTTTGATGTTCAATAAATGGTTTAGCGTCCTCCTCCAAGTTAATCTTGTGCATGCAAAATACGAGGCTTATTCCCCAAATATTCGCCAATGTCCATCCATTAGCTTTCTTCCTCTTATGTAGCATCACCAATGTAGAGTCAACCTGCACGTTAGTCAAACAAGAGGAAAGAATAACCAGTAAAGTAGAACAAGGGCCAAGAAATTCATACCGAAGATGTGGAGGCAATGGCTTCAACTCCAAGGTAGGAGGCTCTTCAATGGAAGGCTTTGTAGGAGGAGTTTTCATATTTTCAAGATCCAAGGATAGTTTCCGGGGTGCATAGTTGTACGACCCTATTCCTTGCAAAGAGTTAACACACTCCATGAAGCCATCCATCTCGTCATCATCAAATTTGAGCAAGACGGCCTCCGATATATCACCCACATTGATCGTGGAACTTATATCATCAACAATACATCGGACATCAAGTCCACAAAAGAACACACTTCATTGCTGTTTGGTTGCCGCATAGATTTGCACACGTGACATACCACATTTTCATCATCCACCCGGAAGGTAAATTCTCTAGCTTCCACATCAACAAGAGCCTTCCCTGTAGCAAGGAAAGGTCTTCCAAGAATAATCGGCACCTCATAGTCCACTTCACAATCAAGAATGACAAAATCAGCCGGAAGAATGAATTTATCAACATGAACCAATACATCTTTAATCACTCCCAATGGTTTCTTCATGATACGATCGGCCATTTTTAATCTCATAGATGTGGGTATTGGTTGCCCAACTCTCAAGGTCTTGAAAATCGAATAGGGCATCAAATTAATACTTCCCCCAAGATCACAAAGAGCTTTAGCAAACTGGGCACTTCAAATGGTACAAGGGATTTTGAAAGCACCGGGATCTTCCAATTTAGGAGAAATTGAATGCGCAATTGCACTCACTTGATGAGTGACTTTGATAGTTTCAAAATTCATCGAAGCTTCTTTGTCACCAAATCCTTCATAAACTTTGCATAACAAGGCATTTATTCCAAAGCTTCAACTAATTGCACATTGACCGAGAGACTCTTCATCATGTCAATGAACTTTTTGAATTGATTCTCGCCATTTTTCCTGGCAAGCCTTTGAGGATATGGAGGAGGAGGCTTAGGCAATGGTACCTTAGCCTTTTGCACTATCGATTCTGGTATGTTAATAACGTGATCCCTAGACGGGTTCACTTCCTCTTGAGTCTCTTCCACACTATCATCAATATCAATCCGAACTTCATCATTTGTTTGCACCACATCGTTTCGGACCTCTTCGACTTGTACCACTTTCTTCTCATCCACAAGGTGACTTTGACTTGAGGTAGGTGCATTCACACCTCTTTCACTTCTTGTAGTAACGGCCATAGCGTGCCCCGTGTTATTCCCACCCTTTGGGTTCACTACCGTGTCACTTGGTAGTGCCCCCTTAAGAGGAAAACTTAGAGCTTGAGATATTTTCCCCATTTGATCTTCTAAGTTACGGATCGATGTGTTGTGTGAGGCAAGTTTGGCATCAAATCAGCATTCTTTTCCATTATTTGCTTGAACATGTTCTCAATACGCCCCATTTCATTATTGGAAGAACTAGGACTATGGGAAGGATAAGGAGGCGTGTTGTTTGGTTGTTGATACATCAGGGGCCTTTGAAAACCCGACCCGCAGTTGTCTTGATTATTGTTCCGTCCATCTTTATTGTTACCTCCCCAATTACCTTGACTACTGCCATTTCAATTTCCTTGATTGTTGTTGTTATGCCAATATTAATTATTTCCACCACTCCAATTACCTTGGTTGTTAGAATTCCAATTGCCTTGATTGTTTTGAGGTCACCATTGTTGTTGATTTGGGCCTTAGAAATTGTTTCGTTTCCCTTGAAAGTTGTTCACATATTATACCTCCTCTTCTTGGTCATTGTAAGAATCATATTGATCAAATCCACTATCTTCTTGCACAAAATTATCCACTCGTTGTTACACTTGTGGACCCTTGGTTTTCCGTTTGTTCACCATCATGTTTACTCCCTCCATGGCATTGACTTGCATAGGATTTTGCAATTATTGAAGTTGAGCCTTTGCTAATTGACTCATGGCGATAGTCAATTTGGCTATGGCTTGCCCATGGTCATGCAACTCTTTGTTGAGGTGAATCACGTTGGAATCACCTTGTGGAACATTTTCCCGAGATTCCCATGCCGATGATGTGTCCGCCATTTCATCTAAGATCTCAGACGCCTCCGCATAAGGCATAGTCATGAAGTTCCCACTAGCAAGTTGATTCATTACACATTGGTTGGTTGTGTTGATCCTACGATAGAAAGTTTGTTGAATCATGTTCTCATATCGTTGTTGGGATATTCTTTAACTATTGTTCTATATCGCTCCCATATCTCGTGTAGTGCTTCATTGGGCTCTTGCTTGAATGCTAGAATCTCATCGCTAAGTGTAGAAATGTGCCCCGGAGAGAAGTACTTAGAAATAAACTTTTCCGTCAATTCATCCCAAGTGTGAATGGAATGGTTCGGCAAACATTCCAACCAATCTAAATCTTTTCCCGGTAAAGAGAAGGGAAAAAGCCTTAGCCTCAAAGCATCCTCGGAGACATTGGTTTGTTTACTCCCCCAACACGTGTCCACAAACCCCTTCAAATGTTTGTATGCATTTTGACTTGGAGCACCGGTGAAGAAGCCTCGTTGCTCTAGCAAAGTGAGCATCATATTGGTTATTTGAAAGTTGCCCGCCCTAATATGGGGAGGGACTATTGCACTTGCATACCCTTCATTGGGTAAAACCTAGTGTGGAGCCGCTCGTGGTGGACGTGGGGGTAGGACGGGTAAATTGCCGTGAAGCACTCGGTCTCTTCTATTGGCTTGAGGTTCAAGAGGAAACTCATCCACTTGATCATTCTCAATGTCCACATCCCCCAAAGCAATATTTCCGAGCTCATTATTTGCCATGGTTGTACCTACGATTTCTCAAACACGTTAGTAGCACGGAAGGAAAAGAAGATATTCCAAAAATACACTAAAATATATAGCTTACACCGTTTTTAACTCCCTGATAACGACGCCAAAAATTGATTGCGTCCAAATGCACACCTCTAACCAAGGTTTGAAGCGATCGATTGCAATTATAGTAACCCAACAAAGAGTCGGGGTCGAATCCATAGGGAGCTAGATCGGAGTTAGAGGTATATATTCTAATGCGTGAAATTGAATTATCTTAATTTTCACTTCCACAAAAGGGTTTTTTTTCTATCTCTAATTTTACACTAAAGTTTGCAGAATAAAGAAATAACTAGGATAGTTGTTTTTGATGTTTTTCAAATTGGTAAAAGGCCTAGGGTTGTGACCATTATCTAAGTGTTTGCCTAATGAGATAAATAACTTAATGCTTGTTTTGTTGACCAGGGTGTGTTATAGCTATCAACTCTCAATTACCCACTCAATACCTTTTGGTTAGAGAGTGGTTTTGCCCAATTTGGATTTCTCAAGACCAAATGGGTATCACACAAAATAGTTGATAAAAGCTCAAGTCGGGTTATTACTATCTCTAGGTTGAACCCTTTAATTGGGTTAATCAATTTCTCGATTGACCCAATTCCTTGTTAGCCAAGTTTTCCTAGAGTAACTCTCTCTTTTCAAGTATAGACTAAGCCAAATAGGCATGAACCAATGTTTGCAACTATTAATTTCATAAAATAAAGCATGAACTAGGCTAAATAACAAACACCCAATTATAAACAAGCACTAATTTAATTACCCATAAAGTTAACACACTAGGGTTGGGTCACATCCCTAGTAAAAATCTAGCGACTCATGATTGGGTTTGAAGAAGAAGAAGAAGAATAAGAAAAAGAAGAAGAAGAAGAAACACTAATTAAACTGATAATATAAGCTTAAAATAATAAAATCTATTGTAAAATACACCAAAATATAGTAAACTTCCAAAAGAGGCAAAGAAAAACGTCTATAGAACTTGCTGATGTCAAAACTTAAACTAATTTTTTGAAACCCGTCTATTTATACAAGGCTAGAATTCGGACAAAAATGCCCTTTGGGAGGTTCTGCGGCCGCGCAATTCCATATGCGGTCCATAGAATTCTTCATCTGGCAGGAGCTGGGATTCTGCGGCCGCACTATTCTGAACTGCGGCCACAAGGCAATATTTTTGCGGTCCGCAGATTTAGCATTGCAGCCACAAGAACCTCTTCTACGATCCGCAATAGTATGATTGCGGCTGTAAGACAATCTTCTGTGGCCGCACAAATCTTATGCAGACCGTAATTCAATGAAGCTCTAGACTTGGCTTTTTTTTTTTGTTTGTCATCTCTCTGATCTTGGTCTTGAGCCCTTCTTTTGCACCGCACAATTCATGTGCGGTCCAGAATTTGCACGAAAGTCTGCTGAGTTTTCCTTCTTTGGTTGCGGCAGCTGATGGAATTATGCGGACCGCATGCGGTCACAGAACTCCTTTTGCGGACCGCACTTTGTATGCTTTTGTGCCCTTTTGTTGCCTTGTGCTCGGACTATTGATAGAATTCTGTGGACTGCATGCGGTCACAGAACTCCTTTTGCGGACCGCACTTTGTATGCTTTTATGCCCTTTTGTTGCCTTATGCTTAGACTACTCCTCTTTGAGCCGAATTTCATCTCGGGAGTCCAACTTCCAACATTCCTGCAATTTTGCATATTTTATTAGTTTCGGTAACACAATTCAATGCTTTTAGACTAAAACAAAAGCTAAAAGGCGCTAATAAGTAGCCAAAATTCCTATTTATCAGTCACCCGGGAGCATTTCGGCGCTTATTGTGGAAATTAGGCATTTTGAAGGTTTTAGAATTTCTTAACTTTGGTTTGAAGTGGAATTTGATGTTATCGATGTTCGTTTGGGATTATGAGCCTTGGAATAGGTTTGTATTGTAATTTATGACTTGTGCATAAAGTTTGGCATCATTCCGGAATGTTTAAGTATGAATCGGACGCGTTCGTCGAAGTTGGAATGTTTGAAATTTAAAAGAAGGATTTTGGTCATCAATTCATTGTTTGGATATTGTTTGGTGTTATTTGAGGCCTCGAACAAGTTCGTATCAGGTATTGTGACTTGTTGGTATGATTGGACAGGGTCCCGTGGGCCTCGGGCGTGATCCAGGGTGGCTTTGGACCAAGTCTGACTATTTTGGTATTGCTGGAGTAATGGTGTGTAGGTGTGCTCCGCAATTGTGAAGCCAATCCCGCGCTCGTGAAGAAGGCAATTAAGGGCCCCTGTTTTTTCTCTTCGCGAATGCGGGGAGGCTCACCCGAACGCGCAGAAGGACCTAGCCCTACTTCACGAACGCAAAGAAGGTTGGCATAGCTGTGTGGCAGAAGGCCTTCACGAACGCGAGGCATGGAACGCGAACGCGAAGGGCGGGGTCAGCTAGGCATGTCGAACACATTCAGGTGGTTGCGAACGCGATGAAGGTCAGGCCTGGGCAAATTTATTTTAAAGCGGGATTTGACTCATTTTCATCTCATTTTCCTTCTTGTGAGCCGACTTTGAGGCAATTTTGGGATTCCATTTTCATCATCTATCATGAGGTAAGTGATTTCTACACATTATGAGTTAAATATACGAATTTAGGCTTGTAAATTTATGAAATTTTGTAAAAATTGGGGGATTTGGAGGAAAACTTAGAATTTGGTATTTTTGGATTTTAACCACGAAATTGGATTTGGAATTAGGAACAAATTATATATTTGAATTCGTGGTGTCATGGGTAATGAGTATCTTCAAGAATTTTCGAAAACCGGGCACGTGGGCCTAGGGTTGACTTGTCGAGCGAAGTTGGATATTGTTATAAATTAATTAATTATGATGTTGGAGTATATTTTTATTAGTTTTCATGATTGTTTGACTAGTTTTGGATCGATGGGCATTATTTTGAGGTGCTAGAGAGGCGTTGGTGCCGGTTATGGAACTTCGGAGCAAGGTAAGTCTCCTGTCTAGCCCTGTGAGAGGGAATTTACCTCGTAGGTGTTACTTTTGTTATATACTACATGTTGTGGGAGCTGCACACGTATGAGGTGACGAGTGTCCGTGCGTACGCTGGAATTCCTGGTTATGTTCGGGTAGACTTAGGTTTAAACCATGCTTTAATTGTACTAATTGAGTTATTCTTTCCTATTTAATTCCTTATTTCGCGTTATGACCTGAAACTAGGCTTGCGTAGAGTGACGAACTCGCTATGGTAGAATTTGACGAGCTACTTGATTAGCCATGAAATAATTGTGCTTTCCCCTATGAATTTCTCCCCCGTGTGCGTTTTTATCGAAAAGCTTTCTTAAATTTTATAACTCTCACATATTATTGGATCGGGCTGTTCGCCTCGGCATTTCTATTAAATACTCTTATAGATCGGGCCGTTCGCCTCAGCGGTATCATATTCTTTTATGATCGGGCCGTTCGCCTCGGTTATCATATTCTTTTGGGATCGGGTGTAACGACCCGACCGGTCGTTTAAGTATTTTAGCCCCGATCCCCTAACTTACGATCCTTCTATGTTATATTGTGGTTACTTGACTTGTCGGGGTGGTTGGTTTTGATTTCGGGTGAGTTTCGGAGTGAAATGGGACACATAGTCCCTAAGTTGAAAATTTAAGTCGCAGGAGTTGACCGTAGTTTGACTTGTGTGAAGATGACTCCGGAATGGAGTTTTGAGGGTTTCAATAGCTCCATAGGGTGGGTTTGGTCGTAGGACAATGTACGGATGTTGATTTGGAGGTCCGTAGGTCATTTCGGTGTAGTTTGGCGAAAGTTGGAAATCGGAGGAATTTTGGAACGTTTGACCGGGAGTTTACTTTATTGATATTGGGTTGGATCCTGATTTCAGAAGTTTGAATAGGTCAATAATGTCGTTTATGACTTGTGTGCAAAATTTTGTGTCGATCAGAGTTGTTTTGGTATGAATCGGTGTGCGTTTCGAAATTCGGAAGTTCATAGTTCATAGGCTTGAATTTTGGTTGCAATTCATCAAATTCATGTTGTTTGATGTGGTTTTTGGCCTCGAGTAGGTCTGTTACATGTTTTAGAACTTCTTGGTATATTCGGACGGGGTCCTGGGGGCCCCAGGTGTGAATCTGATGGAAATCGGATCATTTTTGGACTTAGTGATTTGTTGAAGTGCTGGATTAGCTCCAGTGTCTTCGCACCTGCGAAAGGGATTGTTTGGAAAATGCGAGCCATTGGTCGCAGAAGAGGATTTGGTCTAGCCTAGATGGGATCGCAGGTGCGATCACTTGTCCGCAGAAGCGGACTCACGGATGCGGAGGCTTTCTTTGCAGAATCGGGACTTGGGGAAACAACCTAAGGCTTGACCGCAGATGCGATCGTTTCTCCGCAGAAGCGGGCTCGCTGATGCAAGATCTTATCCACATAAGAGGAACCCCTTTCCTTAAGCTTGTACCGCACCTGCGATGGTTTTTCCGCAGGTGCGGTATCGCAAATGCGACAAAGGGGCCCGCAGACGCGGTTTAATTGGGCAGAAAAAAGGATTTTCGAGGGTTTTGCTTCATTTTTGATTTTGGGATTTTGGTAGCTCGGTTTGGAGAGAAATTTTGAGGGTTGTTCAAAGGAATTGTTGGGGTAAAGATTCTTGACTCATTTTTTATTAATTCCCATGAATCTACTGTTAATTACATCTTGTAATTAGTGTTTTCGAGGTTGAAATTTGGGAAAATGGTAGAAACTCCTTCGGCTAAATTTTTTGGGTTTTTAAAAGGCAAAATGAGATCGGATTTGGATAATTTCTGTATGATTGGACTCGATATCAAATTGATGTTCGGGTTTTATAATTTTGGTCGGGTTTTGAGACGCGGGTCCTGGTCGTCGTTTTGGAGCGATTTTTTTAATTCTTTGCTAAGATCATAATTTTATTATTTAAATTAGTTTCCTAGAGTTATATTTATAGTATGAAATTGTTTTGGCTAGATTCGAGGGAAAGACCTTCTAGATGATTTATTTAGCATGGTTTAAGGTAAATGACTTGTCTAAACTTGTGTGGGAGAAATTCCCCTTAGGATTTGGTATGAAGCCGTGTGCGCAAGGTGATGAGTGTGTACACGGGCAAAATGTGAAATTTTCAATTTTTCGCTATGTAGTTTCCTTTCTTTCTTTCATTGAGTTACTTTAATATGTTAGAGTCATCATGTTTAGTCTAATTTCACATGTCTACTTGTTGTACCTCTTATTTACAAATTTGCCCTACATGTTTAGTTGAATTACTTGCTTTCTCTTATTCCGTATTCATTATTTAACTGTTGAATCCTTACTTGAAATTGCAATTCTTGGAATATTTTGCGTTTGGGTTTGGTGTTGAGTTGCAAAGGCCGTGGTTTCTACTGAGGCAAGGTGTAAGTTTTGAAATGTCATTTACTTAGTTGTTATGTTTGGCATTCTTGTTATTATTGAGGTGATTGTTTGATTTTTTGCACGAGGTTTATGCCGTGCTGTTGTTGCTATTACACGAGGTTTCTGTCGTGCCGTTGTTATTATTATTACACATGCGGTGGTATAAGGTCTAGGCGTTGAAACGCATACGGTGAGATAAGGTGCGCTTGATACGCGTGGCTAGTAGGCGAACTACCAAAAGCCATACAATGTGATAAGGTGGGCTACAATGCGGGGTGCTATTTCGGGAAGAATGATTTTCAAAACTAAATGTAAAGGCCCCCGCGGTGATATAAGGAAAGGCTGTGATTTACTTTTATGATTTGAGACTACGAGGCGGTACCTCGGGAGTGCCCCTTTTGATCTTTTCTCTATATTTGCTGTATTTGTTTGGTTTTTGTTTTCCTTAACATGTAAAATCCTTGTCTTCCTTTCGTTTTGAATTGGCTGCCTTGATTCCGTGTTGTTAACTTCCCGTAAATTCTTTATTGTTTCACTTCCTTTGTCATTATCATTATATCATTATGTCTTCTGTCTTATTTCCTATTATCCCCAGTAAGGACTTGACGTGAAGTCGTCACTACTCTACCGAGGTTAGTCTTGGCATTTACTGGGTACCGTTGTGGTGTACTCATACTATGCTTCTACACATGTTTTGTGCAGATCCAGGTACATCTTATCAGTGTCGGTATTAGCGTGCTGAGTTGCTTCATTTGGAAACTTCTAGGTACACCTGCCCGCGTCTGCAGGCCTCAGGTCGCCTTTTATCATGTTTTTCCTTGTTCTTTACATTTTTATAGACAGTGACGTATAGGATTGTTCGGTAATGTATCTAGAGCTTGTGACTTATATCTCACCAGGTTTTAGGAATTGTACGTATTGGGTCTACAGTTTTATTTACGATATTGTTACAGTTTTGAAATTCTAAGATTTTATTTACTATTTTCGCACGTTGTTTAGGCTTACCTAGTCTTAGATACTACGTGTCGTCACGATATCAAACGGAGGAAAATTGGGATCGTGACAAGTTGGTATCAGATCTCTAGGTTCATAGGTATTATGAGTCATAAGCAGGTTTAGTAGAGTCTCGCGAATCGGTACGGAGACGTCTGTACTTATCTTCAAGAGGCTATGGAACTGTTAGGAGAACTTTCACTTCTTTGATTCCTTATCGTGTGAAATTGTTGACTTTGGAATTCTAAATTTCTATCTTTCTATTCTCTCACAAATGGTGAGGATACGTACAGCTGGATCAGATGACCAGTCACCCTCTCCCCTTACTAGAGCTGTGAAAGGCCGAGGCCATTGTAGAGGCCGAGGACATCCATGTGGTGTAGCCAGAGCACCTGCACGAGCTGCTATAAAGGAGCCACCAGTAGCTCCAATTGGAGGGTAGACACCTGAGATGCCTGTTACTGCACCAGCATTCCAGGAGTCTCTCGCCCAGTTTCTGAGCATGTTCGGCACTTTAGCTCAAGGAGGGTTGATCCCACTTGCTGTTGCCATATCTCAAGCCAGGGGAGGAGCACAGACTCCCGCCGCCTATACCCCAGAGCAGCAGGTCCAGGTTGAACAGGTAGGTCCCAGAGGTCATACCAGTGCAGCCGGTGCCCCAGTTTAGCCCGAGGTTAGGGCAGCAGTTTCTGAGGAGGAGCAGCTCAGGCTCAAGAGGTACAAGAAGTACCACCCTCCTACTTTCAGCGGCTTGGCTTCAGAGGATGCCTAGGGTTTTCTACAGGAGTGCCACCGTATCCTTTGTACTATGGGTATTGTAGAGTCTAATGGAGTTGCTTTCACTACGTTCCAGCTTAAGTGAGCGGCTTATCAGTGGTGGCAAGCATAGGAGTTGGGTAGTCCGGCCGAGGCAGCTTCACCTACTTGGACTCAGTTCTCAGATATGTTCTTGAGGGAGTTTGTTCCCCAGAATCTCAGAGATGCATGGAGAGTAGAGTTTGAGCAGTTGCACTAGGGTTCTATGACCGTGTCGGAGTATACAGTCCGGTTCAGTGATTTGGCCATGCATGCACCAGCCTTGGTTGCTACTGTTAGAGAGCGAGTCCATTGATTTATTGAGGGGCTCAACCCTGGTATCAGATTTAGCATGGTCCAAGAGTTGGAGATAGACATCACATACCAGCATGTAGTAGGGGTCGCTAGGAGATTGGAGGGTATGTGGATTCGGAAGAGAGAGGAGAGGAAGGCCAAGTGGCCTCAAGATTCTGGCACATACAGTGCTACTCGTGCACCAGCTGCAGCTGCCATGGTAAGGGCTATCTGAGTCGCCCTGTCCATTCAGCACTTCCAGTCTCTAGCGGTATTCCGGCCACTCCTAGGCCTCAGGCTCCCTATTATGCACCACCATTGTCTAGTGCACCTCCTACACGAGGTGCTTTCAGTGGTCAGTCCAGCCAATCAGGCCCGAGCCAGCCACAGCAGCCACGTCGTCCGAGAGCTTATTTTGAGTGTGGTGACACTCGTCATATGGTGAGGGATTGCCCCCAGACTCAGGAGGGGTGCACCTCCACCGACTACTCAGACTTCGCGTATTCTATCGGTTCCTCTGGCTTCTCATCCCATGGTCGCTGCAACAGTTGCCATTCCACCTGCACAGCCAACTAGAGGTGGAGGTCGAGCAGGTAGAAGTTGCTTTAGAGGGGGAGACCAGGCTAGATGTTATGCTCTTCCTGCTAGGACAGAGGAAGTTACATCTGACTCAGTCATCATAGGTATTGTTTCGGTCTGTCATAGAGATGCATCAGTGTTATTTGATCCAGGCTCCACTTATTCCTATGTGTCATCTTATTTTACTCCATATTTGGGTGTATTCCGTAGTTCTTTGAGTTCTCCTATCTATGTGTTCACACCTGTGGGAGATTCTATTGTTGTTGACCGTGTGTATCGGTCATGTTTAGTTGTTCTTGGTGGTTTTGAGACCATAGCCGATCTATTGTTGCTCAGTATGGTAGATTTATTATTTTGGGCATGGACTGGTTATCACCCTATCACGCTATTCTCGATTGTCACACCAAGATCGTGATGCTGGCTATGCCAGGATTACCACGGGTAGAGTGGAGAGGTGCTTTAGATTATGTTCCTAGCAGGGTTATCTCATTTCTAAAGGCTCGGCGTATGGTTGAGAAGGGGTGTAATGCTTACCTATTTTTCATGAGGGATGTCAGTGTTGATACTCCTACCGTGGAGTCAGGTCCGGTAGTGAGGGATTATCCAGATGTATTTCCGGAGGATCTTTCGGGCATGCCGCCCGTCAGGGATGTTGATTTTGGTATTGATTTGTTACAGGGCACTCAACCCATTTCTATTTCACCCTATCATATGGCCCTAGCAGAGTTGAAAGAATTAAAGGAGCAGTTGCAAGAGTTGCTTGATAAGGGCTTCATTTGGCCCAGTTTGTCACCTTGAGGTGCTCTAATCTTATTTGTAAAGAAGAAGGATGGTTCTATGCGTATGTGTATCGATTATCGCCAGTTGAACAAGGTTATAGTGAAGAACAGGTATCCATTGCCACATATTGATGACTTATTTGATCAGCTATAGGGTGCCAGTGTGTTCTCTAAGATTGACTTGCGTTCAGGCTATCATCCGTTAAATATTCGAGAGCCAGATATCTTGAAGACTACCTTCAGGACTCGGTGTGGTCATAACGAGTTCCTTGTGATTTTGATTTGGGCTGACCAACGCCCCAGCAACATTCATGCACTTGATGAATAGTGTATTTCAGCCCTATCTTGACTCATCGTCATTGTGTTTATTGACGACACTCTGCTGTACTCCCGGAGCCGGGAGCATCATGAATAGCACTTAAGGACCGTGCTTCATACCTTGAGAGAAAATAAGTTAAATGAAAAATTTTCAAAGTGTTAATTCGGGCTTGATTCAGTAGCATTTTTGTAAGGCCCCGTTAAAATTTCCTAATGATTTAAGATTTCAAAGTGCGCCGATGATATTTGGGAATAACGTATTCTAGTATTAAAGGAGACCCATGGGACAGAACCACATCATTTTGAAATGCAAATATGTGTTTAAGGTGTGTTGGAACATATTAAGGAGTTTTGTGAATGGCAAGAACTTGTGTTGAACAAGTAGGATACATTAAGTGGAAAGGATGTCTCAATTAGCACAATACCTGACTTCAAACAAATAAAACTCCCCTAATATAAAGACTTAGGTGGTGATATACCTATCAAATTAAAGCCCTCTGAGTATAGTTTACAATGCATCAAACCGTTTGTCATTTGGATATGTATACAGAAAGTTATGGCCATTTTATCAGACTTATACCATATGCATGCCCAAAATGCGCCCGCGCATATTCGGGAGTTTCTGCCTCATGTGCGCGGCTGATGCGCGGTCAGTTGCCCAGGTACGCGACCGTGCACGTACGAGCCCTAAAAATACCTCCAAGGCTGGGGAGAGAGAGTGGCTAAGTCATTCTTCAAAACTAGGGCTTTCTCTCCATCACCCATCCGACCAAGGCTTCCAATACATACATAAAGTGAGTTTTTAAGTGTGTTTTTATGATTATTTCACTTCTCAATCACTAGTTACAACAAGGTTTTGATTGGATTCCATAGGATTTCTTAAAAATCTCAAGAACACTCCAAAAGTTGTCTTTCAAGATTTGCTCTACAAGAGGTATGTCCACCATCTCTAACTAATTTGTGGTAATTATTTATGTATGAAATAGGTGTTAGGACTTATGGGATGGTGATTGGAAGCCAAAAATGCCTAACCTAGGTTCTGTTGGTATTGTAGAGATTGTAAAATGAATTAATTGATAAGATCTATGGGTTGGGAATTGTTGGGCATGGATGTAATAATGGAAGTTATGGATGGCGTAGAGACGATTGTGAGGTGAATCATTAGTGTGGAAGGTGGTTATTAGGTGAAGAAATTCCATTGGAGGAGGTTGTTGGAATATATGCACACTAGATGTTTGATAAAAAACTTAAATGATATAAAGTACAGAAATCTTGCTAATATTGGTGCAATTGCGTTGCATTGTTGTAGATTGAAGTTGTTTAGTGTGGTGGAATGTCGTAGTATGATTAAGGGGCGAATTCCAGGTATGTTGGCTAAATTACTCTCTTAGAATTGAATTCCATGACGTTCCTGTAAGTTTCAAGCATGGTTGGCTCAAGTTCCTAAATCTTATGTTCTGAGTTATTCCTTATAAACTTGACTATTCCGAATGAGCCTTATGTCGAAAGATATATGTTCATAGTACGGGTTGTGTATTAAAATGTTATGGCTTTGATTCGTGTTCCAAATGAAAGCTAGTATGACGAATGGTGTGAGAAAAACTCGATATGCTTAAGACTCTAAATTGCTCATATGTGTTCCTAAAGTCTTGATTGGAAATGCCTTGTTGTTGATAATCTATAAAGATGCTCGAAAGTGAAAGAAGTGAATTTAAGATATAAAGTGTGGCCACCGTGCCAAGAATGAAAGTTATACTTGTGACTAGTGGTGCCAATGAAATGAGATGATGTGAGAAAGATTATGAAATGAGCCTTGATTCAATTGTTCCAAAATTACTTCAAAAGTAGATTTGCCTAAAAGTTTATGTCCTCAAGTCATGCCCCAATGTGGCTGTCTTAACTAATGATATGCTTTATGAGTATTTATGTGTTTTGCGTTCTTACATATTCATGAGTTTAAATTGTGTATTGCCCTTTTGGGGAAAAGTATTTCAAGAATAAATGATGTGTTATTCGTTTGTGATTTTAACTTGTGCTTGGATTGCCAATCATTTTACTCCATTTCTTGAAAAGAAATCCATTGTGTTTAAAGTGTTCATTACTAATGAACCTAAATTTGTGATTTCTGAAATATTTTATTTGTTGATATTTTTGAAGATTATCCATGAAAGGAAAGAAATGAAAGTATGAAATATGAAATACGGCAATTGTGCCATGAATGACGAATTATATGTATGGCCAAGAGAGCCAATGAAATAATGATGTTGTAAGTGGTTGAAAGTACCGATGAGGCTATATACAGTATGAAATGTTATGATGTAAATGCATTTGTATTGTTGTTTCTTTGTATGCAAATCAAAAATATTTTTGGGAGTATCATTAGTCACCAAGGAAGGGTAGGTAACAACCTAAACCCGAAACTACACGTGCCGGTGTAGGAGTGATTGAGGGGTAAATCCCCATATTGATATGATGAAATTATTCCCCTTAATTGGGATGGGATTGATGTGATGATATTATTCCCCTTATTTGGGATGAGATGATTACTAGCAAAATAGGCTGATGTCGATCCACACGGCATTATAGTGAGACGGCCTAGCCGATCGAATCGTGATTTGACGCCATGCCGCATACATGGTGGTGATTGTTCTTGAGATTGTGATTGAGATAATGATTGTGATTGTGGTTGATGTCTCCTGATGAGACGGTCTAGCCGATCGGGTCGTGATCGGACTCCGTAATAAATTCACAGTGGTATATCTATACAGAGATTGTGGTATTGTGATTACACCTCCACCCGCATACATTGGAGTGAAACGGCAGGACCGCTTTGTGTAGAGATTGTGGTTGATGTCTTCGGATGAGACGGCCTAGCCGATCGGGCCGTGATCGGACTCCGTGCTAAGTTCATGGTGGTATATCGGTGCTAAAGATCTCCCAACCGAAAATAATACTATCTTCATATTTTGATTATCACCTCCACCGTATTATCTTCATATTTTGAAAATTGTTATGTTTTAATTTGGCCTTTGGATATCATTGATTGTTAATTGTCGTTTCCATGGTTGTCCCTTCCCTATATTGGCATTCTATTTTGAAAGAGGACATTTAGCTTTACAAACTAGTACTATTCCATATGTATTAACGTCCCTTTTGCCGGGGGCGCTGCATCTTCAATGAATGCAGGTCGTTCATCAGCGGGCAGCTTTGGTCCTTGTTAGCAGTTACTCCCTATTCAGCAGGTTTTGGTGAGCCCTACTCTATTCCGGACCTGATGTCAGTTGACGTTGTACATTGTGTTTTGATGTATAGCCGGGGCCTTGTTGTCGGCACTTCCATACTATTCTTCTGTTGTACTTAAAGGCTCCATAGACAGGTTGTGCGTGGTGTTTAATGTTGGGAGTTAAACTAGAAGTGTTGGTATTTGGAAAACATGTTTTTCATCATATATATAAACTTGTAATACTTTGGAAATCGTAAATGAATTTCTTTTGAGAAATGGAAATAAATTATGGAGTATTTCGAGACTTAAAAATGGAGTAAATAATGGAAACTAAAGTTGAGGTTGTTAATGAAATCCCATCAGTGTTTTATTAATGAAATATATTTTCTCTTTATTCATGGATGAATTCGGGTAGAAGAAAATCTAACAGGCTTGCTCGGCCGGGGTTATCTCGATTGAGCGCCGGTCGCGCTCCCCAAGGTCGGGGCGTGATAATTTTTGGGTCATGTAGTGTCAAGTGAGGGGATCAAGGTGGATCCGAAGAAGATTGAAGTAGTGCAGAGTTAGCTCAAACCGTCTTCAACTACGGAGATTCGAAGTTTTCTTGGTTTGGCGGGGTATTACCGTCGATTTGTAGAGGGCTTCTCGTCTATTGCAACACCTATGAACAGATTGACCCTGAAGGGTGCTCCGTTCAGGTGGATGGAGGAGTATGAGGAGAGCTTTCAAAATTTCGATATAGCCTTGACTACAACCACAGTATTGGTGTTGCCTTCTGTTCGGGGACTTATACCGTGTACTGTGATGCGTCGTGTATTGGTCTTGGAGCGATGTTGATGCAGGACGGTAGGGTGATTGCCTATGCATCTAGACAACTGAAGATGCATGAGAAGAACTATCTTATCCACGACCTTGAGTTAGCAGCTATTGTTCATGCCTTGAAGATCTGGCGGCACTATTTGTACGGGGTCCCTTAATGAGGTCTACACCGACCATCGGAGTCTATAGCATCTGTTCAAATAGAAGGATCTTAACTTGCGGCAGCGGAGGTGGTTAGAGTTGCTTATGGACTATGATATCATCATTCTATATCATTTCGGGAAGGCCAATATGGTGGCCGATGCCTTGAGTCGCAAGGCGGAGAGTTCGGGCAGCTTAGCAAATCTACCGATAGCAGAGAGGCCATTATCCTTGGATGTTCAGGCTTTGGCCAACCAGTTTATTAGATTGGATGTTTCTGAGCCAAGCCGAGTTTTGGCTTGTGTGTGTTCTCGGTCTTCTCTTAATGATCGTCTTAGAGAGCATCAGTATGACAACCCCTATCTGCTTGTCCTCAAGGACACAGTTCAACACGGTGATGCCAAGGAGGTCACTACTGGGGATGACGGTGTATTAGGATGCAGGGCAGGCTATATATGCCCAATGTAGATGGCTTGCGTGAGTCGATTCTCCAAGAGGCTCACAGTTCGCGGTACTCCACTCATCCGGGTGCCACCAAGATGTATCAGGAGTTGAGGCAGCACTATTGGTGGAGGCGGATGAAGAAGGACATAGTGGAATATCTAGCTCGGTGCCTAAACTGCCAGAAGATGAAGTATGAGCATCAGCGGGCTGGTGGATTTCTTCAGAGGTTAGAGATCCTAGAGTGGAAATGGGAGCGAATTACTATGGTTTTTTTTATTGGGCTCTCAAGGACTCAGAGGAAGTTTGATGCAGTTTGGGTGATTGTGGATAGGTTAACCAAGTCAACTCATTTCATTCCAGTGGTGACTACTTATTCTTCAAAGCAGCTGGCTCAGGTTTATATTTGTGAGATTGTCAGGCTTCATGGTGTGCCAGTATCTATCATCTCTGACTGGGGTACGCAATTTACATCGCGATTCTGGAGGGCCGTAAACCATGAGTTAAGTTAGGTACTCAGGTTGAGTTTAGCACAGCATTTCACCCTCATACGGATGGGCAGTCCGAGCGCACTATACAGATATTGGAGGATATGCTTCATGCGTGTGTCATGGTGTTTAGGGGTTCTTGGTATCAGGTCTTTCTTCTTGCGGAGTTTGCCTACAATAACAGTTATTAGTCGAGCATTAAGATGACCCAATATGAGACTTTGTATGGTAGGCGGTGCCGGTCTCTGGTGGGATGGTTTGAGCCGAGTGAGGGTAGGCTATTGGGTATAGACTTAGTTCAGGATGCAGTTCAGGATGCATTGGAAAAGGTTAAATTGAGGATCGACTTCGTAGAGCCCAATCCAGACAGATAAGTTATGCAGATCGGAAGGTTTGCAATGTTGCATTCATGGTTGGGGAGCGGGTCTTGCTCCCGGTTTCACCCATGAAGGGTGTTATGAGGTTCGGGAAGAAGGGCAAGATGAGCCCTAGGTATATCGGGCCTTTTGAGATTCTTGAGAGGGTTGGAGAGGTGGCTTACAGACTTGCACTACCACCTAGTCTAGCTGCAGTTCATGCAGTGTTCGACGTTTCTATGCTCAAGAAGTATCACGGCGATCCGTCTCATGTGTTAGACTTCAGCTCAGTCCAGTTGAATAAGGATTTGTCTTATGCTGAGAAGCCGGTGGCCATTTTGGACAGGGCAGGTTCGGATGTTGAGGTCGAAGAACATTGCTTCAGTGAAGGTCCAGTGGAGGGGTTAGCCAGTCGAGGAGGCGACTTGGGAGACCGAGCATGAAATGTGCATCCGTTATCCTCATCTTTGCACCACTTCAGGTATGTCCCCATACTCGCTCGAGGACAAATGTTTGTTATAAGAGGGGGAGGATGTAACGACCAGGCAGGTCATTTTGAGTATTTTAGCCCTAATGCCTTAATTTATGTTCCCTCTATGTTATATTGTGGTTACGTGACTTGCCGGCGTGGTTGGTTTTGATTTAGGGTGAGTTTCGGAGTGAAATGGGACACATAGTCCGTAAGTTGGAAGTTTAAGTCGTAGGAGTTAACCGTAGTTTGACTTATTTGAAGATGACTCCAGAATGGAGTTTTGATGGTTCCAATAGTTTGTAGGGTGATTTTGGTCGTAGGAGCGTGTTTGGATGTTGATTTGGAGGTCCATAGGTCGTTTCGGCATAGTTTGGCGAAAGTTGGAAATCGAAGGAATTTGGGAACGTTTGACCTTGAGTTTACTTTATTGATATCGGGTCGGATCCCGATTCCGAAAGTTTGAATAGGTCTGTAACATTGTTTATGACTTTTGTGAAAAATTAGGTGTCAATCAGAGTTGTTTTGGTATGAATTAGGTGGGTTTCGGAATTTGGAAGTTCATAGTTCATAGGCTTGAATTTGGGTTGCGCTTCGTTGAATTCATGTCGTTTGATGTGGTTTTTTGCCTCGAGTAGGTCCTTACGTGTTTTAGAACTTGTTGGTATATTCCGACGGGGTCCTGGGGGCCCCGGGTGTGAATCGGATAGAAATCGGATCATTTTTGGACTTAGTGATTTGCTGAAGTGTTGGGCTGGTTCTGGAGTCTTCCCACCTGCGAAGGGATTGGCCGCAGGTGCGGGCTCGCAAATGCGAGCCATTGGTTGCAAAAGAGGATTATTTCTAGCCCAGCTGGTATCACAGGTGCGATCATTTGTCCGCAGAAGTGGACTCGCGGATGCGAAGGCTTCCTTTGCAGAAGCGGAACTTGGGGAAACAACCTAAGGCTTGACTGCAGATGCGGTCGTTTCTCCGCAGAGGCGGAACCCCTGGACTTAAGCTTGGACCGCACCTGCGATGGTCCTTTCACAGGTGCAGCATCGTAGATGCGACAAAGGGGCCCGCAGATGCGGTTTAACTAGGCAGAAAAGGGGATTTTCGAGGGTTTTGCTTCATTTTTCATTTTGGGATTTTTGGAGCTCGGCTTGAGGCAAAATTTCGAGGGTTGTTCAAAGGAATTGTTGGGGTAAGATTTTTTACTTGTTTTTTATTAATTCCCATGAATCAATTGTTAATTACATCTTCTAACTAGTGTTTTGGAGTTTGAAATTTGGGAAAAATAGCAGAAACTCCTTAGGCTAAATCATTCGGTTTTGAAAGGCGAAATGAGATTGGATTTGGCTAATTCTTGTATGGTTGGACTCGATATTGAATGGGTGTTCGGATTTTATAATTTTTTTCGGGTACCGAGACGCGGGCCAAGGGTGACTTTTTGGGGCAATTTTTTCAATTCTTTGCAAAGGTCATGATTTTATTATTTAATATTAGTTTCCTATAGTTATATTTATAATATGAATTATTTTGGCTAGATTCGAGTCGTTCGTAGTTGGAAAATCGAGGGCAAGGCCTTCTAGTTGATTGATTTAGTGTGGTTTGAGGCCAGTGATACACATGCGGTAGTACAAGGTATGGGTGTTGAAACACATGCGGTGAGATAAGGTGGGCTTGATACGTGTGGCTAGTAGGGGAACTACTAGAAGTCATGCGGTGTGATAAGGTGGGATAAAATGCAGGGTGCTATTTCGGGAAGAATGATTTTCAAAACTAAATGTAAAGGCCCCCGCGGTGATATTAGGAAAGACTGTGATTTATTTTTATGATTCGGGACTACGAGGGAGTACCTCGAGAGTGCCCCTTTTGATCATTTATCTATATTTGTTGTATTTGTTTGGTTGTTATTTTTCTTAACATGTAAAATCATTGTCTTCCTTTCGTGTTGAATTGGCTGCGTTAATTTCGTGTTTTTAAGTTCCCGTAAATTCTTTATTATTTTACTTCCTTTGTCATTATCATTAAATCATTATGTCTTCTTTCTTATTTCTTATTATCCCCAGTAGGGCCTTGACCTGAACTAGTCACAACTCTACCAAGGTTAGGCTTGGCACTTACTGGGTACCATTGTGGTGTACTCATACTACGCTTCTGCACATTTTGTGCAGATCCAGTTACATCTTATCAGTCCCGGTATTAGTGCGCTGAGTTGTTTCGTTTGGTGACTTCAAGGTTACTTACCCACGTCTGCAGGCCTCGATATAGTATTTGTATTATTAATACTGTATATATGATGTAAGGATGAAAGATATTAATTAACACTTTGCAAAAATACATAAACAATTTTAATATAGTCTACCTTTAAGTTTGATAAGGTATATACACAGATATTAATTAACACTTTGCAAAAATACATAAACAATTTTAATATAGTCTACCTTTAAGTTTGATAAGGTATATACACATAAATAAGTATTATACAATATTCTACCTACAATATATAATATTGTCGGGAGAAGACAAGTTGGGTAATAAGAATAATTCTAATTCAATTATGTTTCTAAAGAAACTAGAAGAATTTGATTCCGGAGAGACTTGTGACATATATTATTTTGATGAGAGAGAAAATATGATAATTTTAAATTTAATGTAGTGATATGCTTTAATTGGTATAATCCCTATTTTTTAGGTTAAATAATGTGTTTTTAAAAGAGATATTAGGGATAAAAAATTATATATAATTTAATTAAAAAAGTAAGATTTTAAAATAAGTTGTATTTATGTAATTTTCAAGAAGTGACTGTAAGTTATTTAAAGGGATTTTTTTCTTCCTATACAACATTTGAAATTTATTTACCAAAATTGTCCTAATTTTGTATATTACATGCCCTAAACAAGATTACTTACAAATTATATGCAATCTATTATTAGTGTCTTCAATTAGGGATTCAGTTACACTCTTTTTCTTTTTTCTCTCTTCTCCTCTTTCCCTATTCACTGTTGCCTCCCTCCATATATAAATCCATTATTAGTGCTGTCACGATCCAAAACCCACTATAAGTCGTGATGGCGCCCAACGTCGCCGTTAGGCAAGCCAACGGTGAACTACCAACTTAATTATTTATTTTATTATTTTTGAAATCATGAAACTTATTAGATAGATAGATCGATGCATCTAAAAATCATAGATACGTATGATTTAAGTAAAACACAAAGTAAAAGTGTTTTAATGGTAAGAAAAATCTTAAACAAATTCTAGAAGACCCCAAAACTCGGTGTCACAAATGCATGAGCATATACTAGGAAGTACAGTAATAATACAACATCTATCTGGAATACGAGATAGACAGGATAATGTAAATAATCATGATGGAGACTGTGTATGCTGCGGATCGTAACATGGGATGCAGCTCACAGTGAAGTCCCCGCAATAGTTGCTTCTTTGCGCCCAAAAGACCACCAGAAATAAATATACCTGCACAATAAGTATAGAAATGTAGCATGAGTACGTAGATCAACGCGTATCCAGTAAGTATCTTGCCTAACCCTGAAGAACTAGTGACAAGGGGTCGACATCGACACTTACTAGTGGTCCAAAAAATCAAATACAGTAGAAAGTAAACAAGTAAGATGAATGATAAATAAACAGTGTAAACAAATACAGATATGTGATACGATCCTCCTCTAAACAGTAAACACAAGTTCTCAAATATCGGTTACCACCTCAACCGGAGTATATATAAAATGGTCCCCACCAGATAGGTCGTCACAACTTAAATCAGAAAAACTCACGGAAACAGTGGCTTCTTGTCAAATATTATGTACGATTCTGCCGAAGCGAACGGCCCGATCCCATAAGAATATGATACTTCTCAGGCGAACGGCCCAATCCCATAAGAATATGATACTGCCGAGGCGAACGGCCGGATCCCATAAAAATATGATACTGCCGAGGCGAACGACCTGATCCCATAAGAATATGATACTACCGAGGCGAATGACCCGATCCTATAAGACTTTTGCTGAGGCGTTCAGCCCGATCCCATAAGAATATTTTTATAGAAATGCCAAGGCGAACAGCCCGATCCCATAAGACTGTGGTACATGATACTACCGAAGCGAACGTCCCTATCCCATTAGAATAAGAAGCTTTAACGGGTCCTTGACCCCACTCACGAATAGTCCCAATAGTTTCGTATAATGATTTTGTACTTGGGCGTATGTTCAGATCAGGGTTTGGATGACCCCAGAGCGTTTCAGCGCTTAATATTGGAAGTTGGCACATTAAGTTTCTTCAAGTTCTTTAAATTTGGTTTGGAGTAGGTTTTGGTGTTATCGAGGTCCATTTGGGATGTCGAGTGCGGATATAGTTCCTTATGGTGATATAGACTAGCACGCAAAATTTGGTGTTGTTCCTAGTAGTCTAAGTATGATTCGGCGCGTTTGGAGTAAGTTGGAAAAACTTGAAATTCATAAGTTGATTTGATTGGTTTTGGAGTGCGGTTCTTAGTGTTGATATTGTTTTACGCATTACGAGAGTGCGAGCGAGTTTTTTTTATGATTACAAACTTGTTGGTATGTTTGGTCGAGGCCTCGGGACCCCCGTATAGGATTCGGAGGGTCAACGTAGCTAGATTGCTCTTTGGAGAAGAGCTGAAGGTGGCCGGAATCTGGTGCGTTCGCACCTGCGGTGGGAAGGGCGGCAGGAGAAGCACTTCAGGTGTGGCGTCTTGTTTGCAAAAGTGGAAAGGGAGGGAATCAGCAAGGTCCGCAGAAGCGAAGGACTTCCGCATAAGCGAACTCGCTTCTGCGATGAAAGGGGTCGCAAGTGCGTGAAGTGAGCCGCAGAAGCAGGCTCGCAGATACGAGATTTGGCCACAGGTTCGGCTAGGCATGGCTCGTTCATATTCCGTAGATGCGGACAATCGACCGCAAGAGCGGTCCCGCAGAAGGGGTAATTCTTCCGTAAGTGCGGACAACCGCTGGGTAGTGAGGTTCATTAAAGTCGAAGACTTAGGAAATTTTGGCTCATTTCTCTTATCTCTTTGGCGATTTTGAAGCTCTTTGAAGAGGGGTTTTCACCTAGCACTTTGAGGTAAGTAATTTCTATATGAGATGAGTTTAATACATGTATTTTGGGTAGATTCTTAGCACATAAAGTGTAGAAATTGTAGGTTTAGTTGAAAAATATAAGTTTTGATAAAAATAGGATTTAACCACGAAAATGATTATGGAATTGGGTAAAAATTATATATTTGAGTTCGTGAGGTTATGGGTAACAATTATCTTTGAACATTTCCGGAATTTGGGCACGTGGGCCTGAGAGTGAATTTTAGGAATCTTCCAATTTGGGTTGAGTAACCAAGTTCAGGCCTTAGAGTGAAGTTGAGGGCCGGGAAGTGAGCTTTGAGACGAGGTAAGTCTCTTGCCTAACCTTGTAAGAGGGAATTTACCCCATAGTTATTTTAAAATATTATTTGCTTCTAATTTTGGCCTTCTAATTATGGGGGCTACGCACGCACGAGGTGACGAGAGTCCCTGCGTAGCTACTAACTATGCTTAAGTCCGGGTAGATTTAGGACTCAAACCATAAAATACTTGTAATGTTTGCATTCTACTTGTTAATTTAACTACCTAAATTATATTGAAATTTAATAAAGGATTTGTAAAGACCGAATTTCACTTACTTTGAGTTTTTGGCAGGTTACTTGACCGTTAATAGAAATTGTGCTTCCATGTGTATTAGTCGTATAATATCTTTTAAATCGGATGTTCATAAGTATTCCCTCTTCTTGTGGAGCGGGCCGAACGCCTCAGCAGTATAATAGATGCATCTATGATTCGTGCCGCTCTACCCTCGGTAGTGTACACATTATTCTTGATGGGGCCGTACGACCTCGGCATAAATCATGTGTGTTAAATGGTTGGAGCCTAAATACACTTGATATCATTTTCGTGAATTGAGAGGTTATAATTTATTTATTTGTCCGAAATTTATTTGGAATTAGTATGTGTTAGTGGAAGATTTTTGGATTTTGCTATTAGTTAAAGAGTCATTTAATCACTGTTTGTTATTGTGTTAATATTATTATTCACATATTCTATGCCTATTTAGCATTCCTGCATTTTATTGTTAGCCCATAGTATGTGTCGATGTTGATCCCTCGTCACTACTTCTTCGAGGTTAGACTGGATACTTACTGGGTACATGTTGTTTATATACTCACCTACACTAATCGTGTAGGATCTGAGGCAGGTGCATCTGGCAGTCATTCCGGCGCGCACCTTCGTTACCCCGAGGCTTAGTGGTGAGTTGCTTTCTGAGTCCGTTCTACAGCACCTGGAGTCTCTCTTTTGCATTTATTTTCTGTCTACTCTATTTCAGCCAATGGCTTAGAGTTTTGTATATTCTACTAGTTGCTCAACACTTGTGACACCAAGCCTTGGAAACATGCTAGTAGAATTTCTGGTTTTTGAGCATTTATTTCACTGCAATTGCTCTTTCATTAGCTTTCGCTATACTTTATTAACTTTTCTCACTTCTTATATTCTTAATAAATGAACTTCAACTAATTTGAAATTATTAAAAAGAACAATACATGGTTAGTTCACTGTTGTCTTGTCTAGCGGCGACGTTGGTGCCATCACGGCCTATAGGAGAAATTGGATCGTGACAACATGGTACTAGAGCACTAGGTTCATATAGGTCTCACAAGCTATGAGCAGCCTAATAGAGTGTTGCGGATCGGTGCCGAGACGTCTGTACTTATCTTCGAGAGGCTATAGGGTGTTAGGAAACTACTCTTTCTTTATCTCCTATTGTGTAGTTGATGTTGTGCTAAGTATCCTTCTCTTATTCTCTCACATATGGTGAGGACACGTGCGGCAGATGTACCCAACCGTGGAGGAGCTGCTCCCCCTATTGCTAGAGGCCGAGGCAGAGGCCGAGGGCGTCCTAGAGTTGCTCTAGTTATGCCACCAGTGGATCCAGTAAAGGATCCTATTATTGAGGAGCAGGGCGAGGTGCCTGCAGCGGAGCCGGCCCTAGTAGATTTCACGTCAGCATAGGATTCCAGGAGGTCATAGGCCATTTGCTGCGGTTCATAGATTCTATGACTCAGGCTGGTTTATTTCCAGCAGACCCAAACACATCTCAAGCGGGAGGGGGAGCACAGACCCCTATCACTTCGGCTCCAGGGCATGTAGCCGCCGTGTATCAGACCCCGGACGCACTATCCATGGGCAGAGCTCAGCCAGTTGCAACAGCTATACCTGAGCCCAGACCAGATGCAGCCGGCGAGCGTAGAAGCTATTGGATAGATAGACCAGGCTACACCTTCTTGTCTTTGGAGGTGAGCGACATGAGGAACCCCAGGATTTTGTTGAACGTTGCAGGGACAGACTGCACAACATGAGGATATTGGAGTCCCATGGGGTGGACTTTACCACCTTTTAGGTGGAGGGCAGGGCCCCTAGATGGTGGCTGTCCTATCTTCTCGGCAGACCATCAGGTTCTCCTCCCATGACTTGGGACCAGTTCGCACGCCTATTCCTGGACAGATATATTCTACCCTCTCAAAGGGAAGTGTTGCAATTTTAGTTCGAGCAGCTCCCGCAAGACCAGATGTCGGTGACCGACTATGAGGCGAGATTCTCTAAGTTGTCTCGCCATGCACTTATGATACTTCTTACTGATGTAGAGAGAGTGTGGAGGTTTGTTTCGGGTTTGTACTATGGTATCTAACCCCCTATGGCCCAAGGGGTTGAGACAAGGACTTCGTACGAGCTGGTTGTGGAGATAGCTCGAACGATCAAGGGTGTTCGTCAGCGGAGCCGAAAGCAGGTGACGAGGGATAAGTAGTTCTGATATTTTGGAGGGTTCAGCGGTGCTCTGGCTGGGGGCAGAAGTCAGATTGTGAGGGGTCAGTCTAGCAGGCCCACATATCCAGCACCGCTGCCTCCTCGGGTTGCTCCAATGCGGCCCTATTTCAGCGCCATTCTAGAGAGCTCCTACCGTCTACAAGCTATTCAGGGTTCCTCCAGTGGGCCTTCAGGCCATCAAGGTCAGACTTCAGGTCAGCAGTCCACCATACCGAGAGGTTATTTTGAGTGCAGGGATCTTGGTCATGTGAGGAGGTTCTACCCTAGGCTTTGGGGAAAGGCAGTACAGCAGGGTCAGCAGCCTATGATTACAGCATTAGCTGCCACACCAGCCATCCAGGCGCCCAGAGGCAGAGGGCCAGTGGGTAGAGGTCGTCCTAGAGGTTGAGGCCAGTCGGGTGGCGCGCCAGCCAGGTTCTATGCCTTTCCAGCCAGACCAGATGCAGTAGCCTCAAATGCCGTGATCACATGTATTATTTCTGTCTACGGTAGGGATGCTTCAGTACTATTTTATCCAGGTTCTACGTATTCATATATTTCATCTCTGTTTACTCATTTTTTGAGTGTTCCTCGTGAGTCCTTGGGTACTCCTGTTTATTTGTCCATACCAGTGAGCAATTCTGTTGTTGTGGATCGGATCCATCGGTCCTGTATCGTGACTTTCTATAGATATGAGACTAGGGCGAATCTTCTATTGCTCGATATGACCGACTTTGAGATCAATTTAGGCTTGGACTGGTTGTCTCCATATCACACCATCCTTGATTGCTATGCCAAGACTATTACCTTGGTGATGCCAGAGTTTCCTAGATTAGAGTGGAAGGGGTCGTCTGTCAGTACATCTAGTCGGGTTATCTCTTTTCTAAAGGCTCGGCACATGGTCGAGAAGGATTATTTGGCTTATCTAGCTTATGTTCGGTATACTACTAAAGAGACTCCGGCGATTAATTCAGTGTCTGTGGTCCGGGAGTTCTCTGATGTGTTTCTTTCTGATCTAACAAGCATGCCACCAGATCGTGATATCAATTTCCGTATTGATCTGGCTCCAGGTACCCAGCCTGTCTCTTTTCCACCGTACCACATGGCTCCAAAAGATTTGAAGGAACAACATGAGGAGTTGCTAGAAAAGAGGTTCATCAGACCGAGTTTGTCGCCTTGGGGCGCACTGGTGTTATTCGTGAAGAAGAAAGATGGGACTATGTGGATATACATTGATTACCGCCAGTTGAACAAAGTTACCATTAAGAACAAGTACCCATTGTCACGTATTCATGATTTGTTCGGCCAGTTGCAGAGTGCCAGGGTGTTCTCTAAGATCAACTTGATATCGGGGTACCATCAGTTGAAGATAATTGATTCGGATGTTCTGAAGACGGCTTTCCGGACTATATAAGGTCACGATGAGTTTCTAATAATGTCCTTCGATTTGACTAACGCCCCAGTGGCATTTATGGATTTGTTGAACGGGGTGTTCAGGACATATATTGATTCGTTTGTCATTGTATTCATTGATGACATGTTGATCTACTCACGTAGCATAGAGGAGCACGAGCAGCATTTGAGAGTGGTGCTTCAGACCTTGCGGGAACAGAAGCTAGATCCTAAGTTCTCCAAGTGTGAGTTTTTGTTAGATTCTATGACATTCTTAGGGCATGTTGTATCAAGCGAGGGTATTAAGGTAGATCCCAAGAAGATCGAGGTAGTTCAGAGTTAACCTAGTCTTACCACAGCGACTGAGATCGGGAGCTTCTTGGGGTTAGCATGTTATTATTGTTGGTTTGTGGAGGTTTTCTCATCTATTGCAGCACCTTTGACTAGATTGACCCAGAAGGGTGCTCCGTTCTGATGGTCCGATGATTGCGAGGCGAGCTTTCAGAAGCTCAAGACCGCATTTACTTCAGCACCGGTGTTAGTGTTGCCCTCTGATTTAGGGATGTATAATGTGTATTATGACGCTTCACGCGTTGGTTTGGGTTGTGTGTTGATGCAGGAGGGGCAAGTTATTGCATATGCTTCACGTCAACTGAAGCCCCACGAAAAGAATTACCCTGCACATGATTTAGATTTGGCTGCAATAGTTAAGATCTGGAGGCATTATCTTTATGGGGTGTCCTGTGAGGTTTACAACGATCGCGCAGCTTACAGCATTTGTTCAAGCAGAGGGATCTCAATTTGAGGCAGCGCATTTGGCTTGAGTTACTAAAAGATTATGATATTATCATCATCCGGGCAAGGCGAATGTGGTTACGGATGCCTTGAGCAGTAATGCGAAGAGTAAAGGTAATTTGTCATTCATTTCAGCAGAGGACATGCCATTAGCTTTGGACATTCAGTCATTGGCTAACAGACTTGTGAGGTTGGATATTTCAGACCCCAGCCGAGTTATTGCATGCTTCGTCGCCCAGTCTTCATTATTCGAGCAGATCAAGACTCGTCAGTATGGCGACCCGCACTTGTTGGTTCTCAGAGAAAAGGTACTACAGGGTGGTGCGAAGGAGGTTACTATCGGTGAGAATGGTGTTCTGTGACTCCAGGGTCATTTATGTGTTCCTAATGTTGAACGATTGAGAGAAAAGATTCTAGAGGAGGCACACAGTTCTCAGTATTCTATTCATCCAGGTGCCACGAAGATGTATCGCGACCTGAGGCAGCATTATAGGTGGCGGCAGATGAAGAAGGACATAGTTGAGTGTGTAGCGAGTTTCCTAAATTGCTAGTAGGTTAAGTATGAGCATCAGAGGCCAGGTGGCCTACTCCAGCGGATGGTTATACATGAGTGGAAATGGGAGCGCATCACTATGGACTTCGTAGTTGGGTTGCCACGGACCTTGAGGAAGTTTGATGCAGTTTGGGTCATTGTCGACAGATTGACTAAGTCGACACACTTCATTCCAATTGTGACCACGTATTCTTCAGAGAGATTGGCCCATATTTACATTCAGGAGATTGTTCGGTTGCATGGTGTGCCTGTTTCTATTCTATCGGATAGAGGCCCTCAGTTTACTTTGCATTTATGGAGGGCAGTACAGAGTGAGTTGGGGACCCAGGTAGAGCTCAACACAGCCTTTCATCTGCAAACCGACGAGCAGTTAGAGCGGAGGGCAGTGGGATCGATTCTTGCCTTTGGCCGAGTTTGCTTACAACAACAGTTATCAGTCCAACATCGAGATGGCTCCATTTGAGGCTTTATATGGTCGGCGATGTCGTTCGCCCATCAGATGATTTGAGCTCGGCAAAGCTAAGTTATATGGTACTGATTTGTTAAAGGATGCCTTGGAAAAAGTAAATTTGATTCAAGAGCGACATCGCACAGCATAGTCCAGACAGAAGAGTTACGCGGATCAGAAGGCGCGTGATTTATCATTTATGGTGGGTGAGAAGGTTCCCTTGAAAGTCACGCAGATGAAGGGAATCATGAGGTTCCAGAAGAAGGGCAAGTTGAGCCAAAGGTTTATAGGTTCATTTGAGGTGTCGAGACGAGTTGGGGAGGTTGCTTACGTGCTTTCCTTGCCTCCCAATCTATCGGGAGTTCATCTAGTTTTCCACGTGTCTATGCTCCAGAAGTATCATGCCGACAGGTTGAATGTGTTAGAATGCAGCATGGTTCAGCTAGATGAGAGCCTGGGTTATGAGGAGGAGCCAATTGCCATTGTTGACAGGCAGGTTCGCCAGTTGAGGTCCAAGAAGATTTCTACGGTGAAGGTTCAGTGGAGGGTCAACCAATCGAGGAGGCGACTTGGGAGACCGAGGAGGAAAGCGGAGCAGATATTCACACTTATTTGGCACTCCAGGTACGATTCTAGACCCGTTCGAGGATGAAAATTTATTTATGAGGTGGAGAATGTAACGATCCAACCAGTCATTTTACTTTCTAGATCCCCGTTCCCTTAAATAAGACTCCTAGTATGTGCTTTTACTATTTTATGACTTGCGGGGATGGTTAGTTCGAGTTTGGAAGGATTCGGGTTGAAATCAAAACACTTAGTTCCTTAATATTGGCTTAAAAAGGTTGATTTTGACTTCGGTCAACATTTGTAGTAAACGACCTAGGAACCAGGATTTGACGATCCTAATAGGTTCGTATGATTATTTTGGACTTGGGTGTACGTTTGGATCGGGTTTTGGATGACCCGAGAGCGTTTCAGCGCTTACTATTGGAAGTTGACGCAATAAAGGTTCTTCAAGTTCTTTAAATTTAGTGTGAGTAGGTTTTGGCGTTATCGAGGTTTGTTTGAGATTATGAGCCCTGGAATAGTTATGTACGGTAATTTAAGACTTGCACGCAAAATTTGGTGTCATTCTGAGTAGTCTATGTATTATTCGGTGCGTTTGGAGTAAGTTTGAAAAACATGAAATCATAACTTGATTCGATTGGTTTTGGAGTGTGATTCTTAGTCTTGATGTTGTTTTACGCATTACAAGGGTGCAAGCAAGTCCGTTTTATGTTTACAAACTTGTTGGTATGTTTGGTCGAGGCCTCGGGGCCCCCATATAGGATTCGGAGGGTCGACAGAGCTAGATTGCTCTTGGGAGAAGAGCTGAGGTGGCTGGCATCTGGTGCGTTCACACCTACGATTGGAAGGGCCGCAAGAGCAGCAACGTAGGTGTGGCGTCTCGTTTGCAGAAGCAGAAAGGGAGGGAGTCAGCGAGGTCTGCAGAAGCGACGGACTTCCGCAGAAGCGAACTCGCTTCTGTAATGAAAAGGGTCGTAGGTGCGGAGTGAGGCAGCTTGGCCATAGTCGCAGGTGCGTAAGGCGAGCCGCAGAAGCGGGCTCGCAGATGCGAGATTTGGCTGCAGGTTTGGCTGGGCGTGGCTCGTGCGTGTTCCGCAGATGCGGACAATCGACCGCAGGACCGGTCTCGCAGATGGGGTAATTCTTCTGTAGGTGCGTAAAACCGCTGGGCAGTGAGGTTCATTTAAGTTGGAGACTTAGGCAATTTTGGCTCATTTCTCTCATCTCTTGGACGATTTTGGAGCTCTTTGAGGGGTTTTCACCTAGCACTTTGAGGTAAGTAATTTCTATATGAGATGAGTTTAATACATGTATTTTGGGTAGATTCTTAGCACATAAAGTGTAGAAATTGTGGGTTTAGTTGAAAAACTTAGATTTTGATAAAAATAGGATTTAACCACGAAAATAATTATGGAATTGGGTGACAATTATATATTTGAGTTCGTGAGGTTATGGGTAACAATTATCTTCGAACATTTCCGGAATCTGGGCACGTGGGCCCGAGGGTGAATTTTAGGAATCTTCTAATTTGGGTTACGTAATTACTCTAATAGCTAAATTATTAACTTTTGAGTGTATATTGATTAATTTATATAACATTTGGCTAGCTTCGGATTGTTCGGCACCAAGTTGAGGCCTTAGAGTGAATTTGTGGGCCGGAAAGTGAGCTTTCAGACGAGGTAAGTCTCTTGCCTAACCTTGTAAGAATGAATTTACCCCATAGGTGTTTTAAAATACTGTTTGCTTCTAAATGTGGAGGCTACGCACGCACGAGGTAACAAGAGTCCGTGCGTAGCTACTGACTATGCTTAAGTCCGGATAGATTTGGGACTCAAACCATGAAATACTTGTAATGTTTGCACTCTACTTGTTCATTTAAGTGCCTAAATTATATTGAAATTTGATAAAGGATTCGTAAAGACCGAATTTCACTTACTTTGAGTTTTTGGCGGGTTACTTGACCGTTAATAGAAATTGTGCTTCTGTGTGTATTAGTCTTATAATAGCTTTTAAATCGAATGTTCAAAGAGTATTATCTCTTCTTGTGGAGCGGGCCGAATGCCTCGGTAGTATAATAGATGCATCTATGGTTTGTGTTACTCGACCCTCGGCAGTTTACACATTATCTAGATCAAGTCGTACGACCTCGGCATAAATCGTGCGTGTAAATGCTTGGAGCCCGAATACATTTGATATCCTTTTCACAAATTGAGAGGTTATAATTTATTTATTTGTCCGAAATTTATTTGGAATTAGTATGTGTTAGTAGAAGACTTTTGGAATTTATTATTAGATAAAGAATCATTTAATCACTGTTTGCTATTGTGTTAATATTATTATTCACATATTCTATGCCTATTTAGCATACCTGCATTTTATTGTTAGCCCATAGTAAGTGTCCATGTCGACCCCTCGTCACTACTTCTTCGAGGTTAGACTAGATACTTAGTCGGTACATGTTGTTTATGTACTCACGCTACACTAATCGTGCAGGATCTGAGGCAGGTGCATCTGGCAGTCATTCCGGCGCGCACCTCCGTTACCCCGAGGCTTAGTGGTGAGTTGCTTTCTGAGTCCGTTCCGCAACACCCAGAGTCTCTCTTTTGCATTTATTTTCTGTCTACTCATTTCAGCCAGTGGCTTCGAGTGTTGTATATTCTACTAGTTTCTCATATACTTGTGACACCAGACCTTGGAAACATGCTAGTAGAATTTATGGTTTTTGAGCTTTTATTTCACTGTAGTTGCTCTTTCATTAGCTTTTGCTTTACTTTATTAACCTTTTCCACTTCTTATCTTCTTAATAAATAAAGTTCAACTAATTTGAAATTATTAGAAAGAACAATACATGGTTAGTTAACCGTTGGCTTGCCTAGCAGCGATGTTGGGCGCCATCACGGTTTATTGGAAAATTTGGGTTGTGACACACCTCATACATGCGTAGCTCCCATAACGTGTAGCACATAAGAATATAACATCTACGGGATAAATTCCCCCTCACAATGTTTGACAGGAGACTTACCTCGCTTCGAAGTTCCATAACCGGCTCCAATGCCTCTCTAACTCCTCGATTCAAAACCAAATTATCTGAAACTAGTCGAACTATGTGCAAATTAATCAAAAGATACTCCAATGTTTACAATTTAACAATTTATAATGATTCCCAATTCCATAGAAAAGTCAACAAAGTCAACCCTCGGGCCCACGTGTCCGGATTCAAAAATTTTCGAAGGTAAACATTACCCATAACATTACGAACTCAAATATATAATTTATTCTCAATTCCATGTCCAATTTCTTTGCAAAAATCTAACAATACCAAATTCTAGGTTTACCTCAAAACTCCACAATTTCTACAAATTTTTATGTTTAAATCCATATATAACTCATGTATTTAGCCTAAAACAAGTGGGAATCACTTACCTTGTTTTGCTTAATAAAAATCTCCTCAAAATGGCTCCCCAAATTCGGCCACCCAAGTGAGAATGAGAGAAAAGTGAGCCAACTCTCTAATTAAAAAAGACACTGCCCAGACGACCCTTCTTTGCGAACGCGGCACAGCCCTCGCGTTCGCAAAGCTCAACAAATTCTAGACCTAAAACTCTTCTTCGCGAACGCGAGATTAGTCTCGCGAACGCGATGCTTCACCAAGATGCTCTATCGCGAACGCGTCCACTCCTTCACATACGTGGAGGCCAATCTCCCCCAGGCCAGCTTCTTTCTCGCGAACAAGAAGCTAGCATCGCAAACGCGTAGCTTTGCCGTCCTACCTCACGCGAATGCGAGGCACCAGTCGCAAACACGAAGCACAAGAATTCAGCGGCCAACAAATCCTTCTTCACGAACGCCTGAATCTCTTCGCGTTCGCGAAGCACAAACCAGACACCAGACACCAGCAGTAGCAAAACATAGAGAAATGATCCAAAACCACCCCGGAACTCACCCGAGGCCCCGAAACCTGGTTTAATCACACCAACAAGTCCTAAAATATGCTACAAACCTGTTCAAGGCCTCAAATCACACCAAACAACATCCAAACTATGAATCGACGATCAAAATCCTTCTATTAACTTTCAAACATTTCAACTTCGACGAACGTGTCTGAGCCGTACTTATAACATTTTGGAATGACGCCAACCATTATGCACAAGTCAAATCACAATACGAACCTATTCCAAGGCTTGGAATCCCAAACGGACATCGATAACATCAAAATCCACATCAAACCAAACTTATGAAATTCTAAAATTTTCAAAATGCCGACTTTCCAAAATAAGCACCGAAATGCTCCCAGACCACACAATACTCAACCCGAATGTACGCCCAAGTCCGAAATCATCGTACGAACCTATTGGAACCTTCAAATCCTAATTCTGAGGTCGTTACTCAATAGTCAAACCTCAACTCTTCCAACTTAAAGCTTCCAAATTAAGAATTTTCTATCTGAATCAACTCCAAACTTCCCGAAATTCAATTTTGACCATGCGTACAAGTCATAGAACATGAAGTGAAGCTACTCAAGGCCTCAAATCGCTGAACAACGTGTTAGAGTTCAAAACGACCGGTTGGGTCGTTACAAGTGCCTTAAATTAGGGGATTCAGTTACACCTTTTTTCTTTTTTCTCTCCTCTCTTATTTTCCTATTCTCTGCCACATCTCTCCATATACAAAAGTTTGAGGGCGTCAATGCATAAATAATCTAATTACCAGATATGATGCCGACAATTTGGATTCAGTGCCCATTCTATTCACACTTTAAATTAATTTTATGATCTCATTGCTTTAAGAGTTGGTTGAGATGATTTGTACAGTTTCATACGTGTTCTGTACAGTCATTTCTTCTGAAGATATATATCATGTCTCTCACAGTGAGGGGAGACACATTGTGAAGGATGAAGAATGTATATATCGGAAGCCCCAAAACTAGAATGCAAACGTAACACAAATTATTAACTCATCAGTAACTCCATCATTACTTCAAAGGTTGTACATAAATTATATTTGTAACTCCATTATTTGGATTTAGCGGTTATTCTATTTATAACTTCATTATAGTCATATACAGTAAATAATCTTGTAGAGTGACATCTATCAAGAAGTGATGTCTGAATAAAACGCATTGACCAGCAATTTGTGTTTATCCCTCAGCGTCAAACCAAAATAATAGACATAGTGATAATAGACAGTACCTAAACCACACAAGTTAAATATCGGAATATTCAAATTTGATATAAATTTGATATATATACAACATATAAATTAAGAACAAAATTTGTAAAACTAATTATATAGTATACAACTTATTTATAACTTATCTACAATTTTCATACATCATTTTTACCCAGTTAAAGACAACTATAACATCATACAATTTAAATTTATATAATGTCTTATGTATGTATTTTGTAAAAGCTTTGTATATATTTTGTCTGTGGTGTATTCTTCTTCCTCTCAGAAATTTCAATCAAAACTTTCTCTCTTAATATAATTTTGATACATGTTGCGGCCAAACACACACACAAGTATACGCAATCGTCAATTAATAAAGTGACTAGAAGTCGGATGTCGAACCCACGAGGACTTGTTATCAACTATTAACTAAATTAGATTATCCTAATTATCTAAATAAGAATTAAAATCAAAAGTGGTGCTTCTAAACTAATTAAAATAAAGAAAAAAAATAGTGAACTCTAAAGAAAATAAGAGCAGATATTTATGTTATCAGTGTAGTGAAAACGGCTAGGGTTATAGGCTATCTAACAATCCTATTGTATTCTTCAATCGAATTGATTAACTAATTTACCCGGTTTGTCGGTTGACGGGGTTAATATTACTCATATGAATTTGTCGATCTCCTACTCGCCTATTCAAGAAAACACAACACCTATATGTCTATAGAGTTGGAATCAATAAGAATGCATTTATAATTCCCTTTTAATAACCAAGCAAGGCAATTAGCATATGTATATCCTAACCGTGAATCCATCCCCCGATGTCCGGGTTCAAGAACTTATTATACTCAATCCTATATGCAATCTAGACTTCCCACTTTCGAGTTCAACTCTAGATTCGTTGATAGTATTTAATTGGTGATTAACCAATCAATTAATTAAGCGCATCATTGAATAAATAAACTAATATTTTAATTCAAGAAAGAAAAATCAATATTTGTGTAACGACCCGACCGGTCGTTTTGAGCATTTACACTTCGTTCGATAGTTTGAGGGCATGAGTAGCTCCTTATGATGTATTATGACTTGTGTGGATCATCGGTTTTGGTTTTCAGGTTAATCAGAATCGATTTCGAAGAATGAATTTCATGATTAAAGCTTTAAGTTGGAAGTGTTGACCAAGTTTGACTTTTACGAATGTGACCCCGGAATGAAGTTTTAAGGGCTCTGTTAGGTCCGGATGGTGAATTTGTACTTGAGCGTATGCCCGAATTTGCATTTGGATATTTCTAGAAGGATTCGGCACTAATTGGCGAAAGTTGAAAATTTGAAAGTTTGGAAAGTTCATGAGTTTGATCGAGAATTGACTTTGATAGTGTCAAATTAGGATTGGGATTCCGGCAATTGGAATAGCTTTGTTATGTCATTTGGGAATTGTATCAAAATTTGGGTTTATTCCGGGTTGATTTGATATGTTTCGGTGCAACTTTTGGAAGCTGATAGTCAAAAGTTCATTTAAGTTCGAATTGAGGTGCGATTCGTAGTTTCGATGTTGTTATGTGTGATTTGATCCCTCAAGTAGGTCCGTGTTATGCTACATGACTTATTGGTCTATCTGGACGAGGTCCCAAATGGCTCGGATGAGTTTCGAATGGGGTTCGGATCGTTTGGAGCCTTGTTGATGTTGCTGAAACTTTTGGCTACTGGTGTCTTTGCACCTGCACATAAGGGACCGCAAGTGCGTGCTCGCGGAAGTGTGGAGCTGGTCGCGGAAGCAGCCTGGGGAAAGGCTGGCTGGAGAGGCTTCGTAGAAGCGGTTCTTCATGCGCAGAAGCGCTATCGCAGGAGTGAACCTGGGCACCGCAGAAGCAGCCACTGCTGGTGACGGCTGTCTCGCAGATGCGTGACCTTGTTTCGTAGAAGCAAAGGTCGCAGGTGCGACCTACTGTCTGCAAATGCGGAAACGCTGGGCAGAATGCTTTAAGCTCGATGGTTGGCCATTCTTTGCACATATTGTTCTATAGACTTCGGAATGAAGCGATTTTAGAGGCGAATTTCATCACAAGGATTGGGTAAAGTATTCTATACTCGGCTTTGGATATATTTCATGAATCTATCTTCGGTTTTGGCATGTGGATTATGAATTTTAGAGAGGAAATTGAAGGTTTTGACTAAAGTTTCACATAGCAATTTCTTCATTTTTGAACATCGATTTGGAGTCGGATTTAAATGAAATTAGTATGGTTTGACTCGTAATTTAAAAGTTTAATGGATTTTGTGAGTTTTGTCGGGTTCCGAGATGCGGGCTCGGGTTGGACTTTTGGGTTGATTTTGGGCTTTTGATTAAAGATTCGACCTTTATCGATTGGGTTTGTTTCCTTTGGCATTATTTGATGTATTTGAGTTACTTTTGGCTAGTTTCGAGCCATTCGGAGGTCGGTATACGGGGGATGGCATTTTGGAGCATCGTTTGGCTTGCTAGATATTGGATTTTTCTTGTTCGAGGTCAGTAACACTTCTAAACCTGGTGCTGAGGGTATAAAACCCTGAATTATGTGTTATGTGATTGATGTAGAGGTCTATGCGCATGCTAGGTGACGGGCGTGAAGGTGTGCACCGTGTGAATTGTGATTTAGTCGATTCCATGGAATTGTGTATTAGCTGTAACGAACCGACCTGTCGTTTTGCCTTCTAGATTCCTGTTTTCCTAAATAAGACTCCCCGTATGTGCTTTTACTATTTTATAACGTGGGGGGATGGTTAGTTCACGATTTGGAAGGGTTCGAATTGAAATCGGAACACTTGGTTCCTAAAGGTTGGCAAAAAGGGGTAAGTTAGACTTTGGTCAGTATTTTTAGTAAACAACATTGGAATCAGGATTTGATGGTTCCAATAGGTTCGTATGGTGATTTCGGACTTGGGCGTATGTTCGGATAAGATTTTGGATGACATGGGATCGTTTCGGCGCTTAATATTGATAGTTGGCATCTTAAAGGTTTTAAAGTTCTTTAAATTTGGTTTGATGTAGGATTTGGTGTTATCGAGGTCCAATTAGGGTTCCGAGATCGAGAATAGTTCTGTATAGTGATCTGAGACTTGCACGCAAAATTTGGTGTCATTCTGAGTAGTCTAGGTAAATTTTGGCGCGTTCGGAGTAATTTGGAAGAACTTGAAGTTCATAAGTTAATTCAATTTGGTTTAGGGTATGATACTTAGCTTTGATGTTGTTTTATGTGTTCCGAGGGTGCAAGCGAGTCCATTTTATGATTTCGAACTTGTTGGTATGTTCGGATAGCGCCTCGGAGGCCCCGGATACCATTCGGACAATGCGCGGAAACCTTTTTGGCTTTGGCTAATCAGCTGAAGCTCTCAGCTTGGGGTGCAATCGCACCTGCGAAGGGCCAGCTGCAGGTGTGAGCTCGCAGAAGCGGCCCAATGTAGGCCACCCAGTGACCGCAAAAGCGGGACAGGTACTGCACTTGCGGAGGCACAAGTGCGAAGGAAGCCATCGTAGAAGCGGGATGGGGATGCAGGTGCGACGCTCTCACCGCAAAATCGGACTCGTAGAAGCGAGCCGCTGGTCGCAGAAGTGAGGGAGCTGCTGAGGGGAAGATCGCATCTGCGAGTCCCTTTTCGAAGATGCGGCTATGGAGCCACAGAAGCAAAATCACTGAAGGCAGTGAGGTCGTTTAAACACGGACTTAGGCCAGGTTTTGTTCATTTATTTCACTTCTTGGGGTGATTTTGGAGCTTCTTGAGAGGGGTATTCACCTAGTAACTTGAAGGTAAGTAACTTATACCTAATGTAAGTTAAATACAAAGATCATGGGTAAAAATCTCGGTTTTTGTTAAAAATGGAATCTGACCACTAAAATGGTTATAGAATTGAGTGAAAATTACATATTTGAGTTCGTGAAGTTATGGGTAATGTCTTTCTTCAAATATTTCCGAAATCCAAGCACGTGGTCCAGGGGTAAATTTTAGGCATCTTCCGATTTGGGTTGGGTAATTACTCTAATAGTTAAATTATAAACATTTGAGCATGTATTGATTAAATTAAATAATATTTGACTAGTTTTGGATTTGTTCGGCACTGAGTTGGGGTTTTAGACTGGAATTTGTGACGGAAAGTGAGCTTTGAGACGAGGTAAGTCTCTTGTCTATCCTTGTAAGAGGGAATCTTCTCCATAGGTGATTTAAATTAATGTTGCTTCTAATTGTGGGGG